>JAYESA010000015.1:75263092-75348092 GCA_036927795.1 Iris macrosiphon | reverse complement strand
AGAGGATCTGAGAGATTGGTGTCCGACATACCATGGACTTCGACTTATAGATGGTGCAGACTTGGACCCACTAGTTCTAGAGTGATTATCGGAAGGTTTATCTGGATCACTAGTTTTCATAGATTGTTTCTTTAACATTTTGGTACCGGATTTGTTTCCGGCATATAGTATGAGATTGGATATTATTTCTATTATTGTTTATATATATTGAATGGATAGTTATGTTAGAATTTCTTGATATCTTCTCGTGCTTTAGAATATGATTGAGTTTGTGTTGAGATATTGTTGGCAGATTTTATATTATTGTGAGATATTTAGATATTATAGTTAACCAAGACTGTGTTCTATCGTCGATGCTGCGGCGTAGGCTGGGCGTTGTTCCCGACTTGCATCCCTACACCGGGTGCGGGTCGTGACAGCTCAATCGGGTCGACAGGGGGGCATAGCTCCCTGGCTTCTGAAACTTTCCGAGGTGCCAGAACTACTTTCCTGTGTTTTACCTCTCCCTGTGTTAGCGCTGATGCTTGCGCTTGAGTCATTCCTTCAAAAGAAAGTAACTTGTATCAGTCTCATAACATATTATGGACTCACTGTATGGAATGCATATCATTTTGGCCGAACGAGTTCAAGAGTTCGCATAGGAAACTGATCATTAAAGGAACTTTTTTGACACGTGGGTCAAAAGAACTTGAAGCCATGCTCTGATACCAATACGTCACATCCCGATTATGTGGAATCGATAGTCATCCCCCGGGCGTGATATTGTGCGTACCTAGGTTGCACAATGCACAAGGCCAAGGTATTTGATATACCGAGCACGTATTCAGAGTACACAGATAATTGAACACGATATTGAAACCACTCAAAAACCAACTCGAAAGCACAAAAGCAACAATGCGACAGCGAAAACTAGGCAAGAAAACTTGTAGCGGAGAGGTCCCACTTGACTCTGCCGCTTAGTCCATCTTGGGACACGGTCCATTGAATATGGAAGTTGATTTCGTAGAAGCCAATCCATAACTAGGAAAATATCTTGATTCAATCTTTCACGATCGAATGATACTGAAAGTATTTCTTAGTCGCGCTCCCCGAATAGATGGAACGGGGTACCACAAGATCAACTACTCTGATGCTCCAGACGAGAGAAAGGCATTCTGGTTTGCGTACTTCAAGGTAAAAGTATATTTGATTTTAATATAAATCATCTAATTTATACATATTATATAAATTACTAAATTATTTCTTGTAACAAACCTATTTCTATCCACCGCACTGGGCCGAGTTGATCCAGCAGATATTTTTTATCGTCGCAGCAAAGCTGATCTATGATGCTATGGATGACCAGAAGGATCGTGATCGCGAAGGAAAACCAATCCAAGGTTGGATCACGCCTGAGTAGTGGACTGCGATGAGGGATAGATTCGACGATCCAAGGTACAAAGAAATGTCTGAGAAGGCCGAGGAGGTTAGGAAAAAGGCAACAAAGTGGTGTGGTGGCTTGATTCCGATATCGGAATATTTTTTCGTTTGGTATATTTTTTATTTCAGATATATTATTTTAATGCAAGTACAATAAAATGGTAGTAGGATAAAATATTTAATTTCAGTACTAAAAAATATATTTTTAACAGGTACAGAGGGGTGAGGATGTCAACATGGTGACCGTCTTCCTGGCCACCCATTGGAAGGGCAAAAACCTCATTGATGAGAGGGCCTCGCATACCTATGTAAGTATTACTTTACCTTGCGTTAATTTTAATATAACTTAGAAAATATGCAAATAAATATGCATGTAGTTAGTAATAAATACCTTAGACATTAGCAATTATCGAGTATCTATACTTTTCTAGGCCGAGTATCTTAGGCTCCGTGAGTTGGAGTGTAAAACCCATAATCCTAAAAACCGTAATAAGTATTTAATTAATTATTTAATTGAATTATAGTGATTATGAGCTAATTAGAGGAAATATAATTTATTTAATTTTTATTTTAGGTGTTTGTTCATTTAGGAGATTTATGGAGCAATTATGAATTTTTTCTAATTTATTCCATGTAGGAGACCCTGTGGACGACTGACAGATTAATTGTACGCACTAATACAAATTTCTAGAATTATATATATATATATATATATATATATATATATATATATATATATATATATATATATATATATATATATATATATAATGAGTTATTAAAAAGGAAATAGAAAGAAAAGAAATTAGAAATAGAAATGAGAAAGAAATAAAGAAAGAAAAAGAAAAGAAAAGAAAATGGATATAAAATCCTTAATGAATCCAAACCCTAAACCCTAATTCCTATCCTACCCGTTAGCACCTTAGCCCTACCCGCTAGCAACCCCATAAGAAAGATCAGCCACAGCAGCAGCTTCCCAATACCCCCCCTTACGCAAGCAAACGCGACCCCCCCTTCGCTTCTTCATCCTCTCTCTCTCTATATATATCCTTCACCCTAACCCTAACCCTAGCCTAATCTCCCACGCCGACCCGCCTCGTGCCGGAGCCCACGCGCCGCCGCTGGAAGCCGCTACCGCTGGCCATCTCCGCGACCGCGTACTCTGTCGCGACAGGAATTCGCTGCAAGGTACCCTACTTTCTGTGCTAATTCCCACGCCATCGCTCGACCAAACTCGACCCCGTCTTCTCCGGTATGATCCCGACCTATCCCTCTTCCAATCATGTAGATTAGTTTTCATCGTACAGTGCGCAAACCTAGGTAAAAATTGACACCAAGTCAAAAAAAATGACCACTTTTAAATTCAGAAATTCTATTGCGATGACCCATGTTCACGGACTCGTATCTCCCACCACAGAGATCCGAATTTGGTTTTTCTTTTTGATATGCGAAGACCACCTAACCTAGTTTATTTTTTGTTAAATACAATTATTTATTTGTTGATGTAT
This sequence comes from Iris macrosiphon, assembly GCA_036927795.1. NCBI lineage: Eukaryota > Viridiplantae > Streptophyta > Magnoliopsida > Asparagales > Iridaceae > Iris > Iris macrosiphon. Next base: position 75,345,165 of record JAYESA010000015.1, on the reverse strand, counting down.
GTAGAAATAAATCAGATAGAAAATTATGAAAACATACTTTTTCCATCTTCCAAAAATTGTGATACGGAGCACGTCCCGCCAAACGGGACCGCCCCGTCGTGTACCAAGTGTACCAAAAAGTGTGCACAGTATACCCAGATGTGTGGGCTTTCGCAAAAACTGATTTGGACGCGTGTGCGCGTCGAAATCAGCCCGTATCCGTAAAATTTCCCCATGTCACGACTTTTGCAAAATCCTGTGCCATTTAGTGCACGCTGGTCATAATTCGACGAAACTTGCGCCACTGGACTTGTGGTACCGCGCTGGTCCTGTGACCCAATTTTCACGCAATTCTGAGACAGTTGACCAAATCGCCAATTGGCAGGCCCTACGGTTGACTTTTTGGACGAAATTGTGTTCGGCTCACCGGAATCCATATTTGGACATACCTTTGAGTTCGTACTGACTTTTAGAGTTTGTTTGACCTATAATTTATCCCTTTTAGAGACCGTTACCCCTGGCACGCTTTTCGGTGCAAAGTGGGCCACATGTGGACTCCACTTTGACCCAAAATTGCCCCTGTGTCCAAATTGGACGAAAGGGTAGTGATTTCTAGCTATTTTGCTTATTCTAAAAATATTGGTGATGTCTATTTCAGCATCCGAAGACGTTTGTTTGGAGCCATTAGTTTCTGATCCCGTGTCCTTGACATTTGGACGCTTACACTATACAGATTTCTTGCCAGGCAAGTATACCTTGCCATTGTACTTTATTCATATTCTATATGTTGCATGCATCTTTATTTTCTGTCATTAGTTCATATATTTTAACTGTTATATAAAATGCGCGTCCAAGAAAACTTGGATGCAACGACGGTGTCGTCGTGATTTATTTTATTATGTTTATGCATTGACCTTGTTTATGAGATCGTCCCATTATCGTGAAGCATCATTAGGTTTCATTGGCCGTGACACAGTTGTTACATGAGTTGTGAGTCTCATGTAGATCACAAACTTGCGTGCAAGGTTTGGCCTCCTATACGTGTGGGTTGTGCGTTAGGGATAACTATTGTTAGAAACTTTGCATGCTAGTGAAGTTGGCAGTTATTAGAGGTATTACCTTGTCATGGATGTGACATGCTTAGAGCATGGGGTGGGGAGAATAACAAGTAAGGCGTGTGGGCTCTGTTGCACTTTTTTTTGTTCGCCCGGACGCTCCGCCGGAGCGACGGGTGGTAATGACCACTATATATTATATATTATCAGGCGGCCTCTGGCGTTCAAAAGACGACATGCTTTTTAGGCCCCTAGATCTCCAAGAGAACCATGCAAATCCTATTTTAGCCAGATAGCCCACGCGTTGGAAAAGTTGTTCTTAAACTGCATTCACTTAGACGGTTAGGCGACCCATTGGATATTTATTTCAGTACTTTATTGGCATGCTTCTATGTATCTGGTTTTGTCCCTCTGAGGTACTGGCCCTTTTCCAGGTGTAGCTTTTCATGAGTATTCGCAGGAGCACAGATCCAGACCGGTTACTTATATTGCGAGGAGGTCTTCTCTTCGAGCCCGTGATTGTCAGTTGATATACTTATACTGTGTTTGATTTTATATTCTAGTTCGACAATGGATTTATTTCCATCCGACTGTCATCTTTAGATACTTTATATTAAGATCTAGTTCATAGATATTGGCTATTTATTTATATTTGATTTTCTGTTGATGAGATCTAGATTATGCCATATGACTTGTGATAGTTTTTATCACTTGTGGATTGATATTTATATTACGGCGTACGTATGTGTTATGGTTTCCATATATTAGAGTGCCATAACCATACGGCTGGCATGCTTACGTATCCTAGTCCTACGTATTTTGGGACTAGGGCGTGACATGAAGACTGCTAGTGCACCTACAACGGGAGAGGTTGGTACTTCCTCCCATCCCTCTCTAACTCCGTCGACGGACGAGCTATGGGTGACCGCCGCTGGTGGTCTCCAGAGGGGTACGTACTACGGTACGTACTACGGTACGGTCCTCTACAAGTGTGCATTCCCCACAGCCCTCGCAGGTGTCTGCCCGAGTCCAGGAAACGTTGACCATCAAATTGCGTCTCCCCGTGATGAGTTGTTGCGAATGATGGAGGAGCAGCCACTATCTCAGCCATAGACGTACAATGTGACGCTCATCGCACGATTTGATTCGCTCGAGTGTTGCATCATAGAGCTCAGGGATATGACTGAGAGGACGGAGTGTGGCATTACTTATCTTAGAGCGTCGATAAAGCTCAGCGTGACGGAGCTGCACGCATCACAGCTGTCCATGGACGAGAGGCTGGCGATGATGCATGATTTAATGGTTGCTAGCAGTACGAGGCTATCATCTACCATGGATTCATACAATCATTGACTAGTTACGTTGGAACAGATACATCCTCTTGGTGCGCCTTCATCGACACTGACTCCACCAACGTCACTGTCTTCTTCATTGACATCAGTGTCGATTTCACGGGAGCAGTATGAGTTATTCTTTTCCCTGATTAGCGCCGGTGCTCATTCTCCTCTAGATCCTCAGTAGTCCTAATTAGGATAGTTTACTGGTTATTTATGTTTTGATACATGATATTTGGTCATTTATGAATATTATACATTTATTGAGGCTTTCAAACTTTATTTCTTATACTCAGTTGTGTGGATATTTATTACATTCTTTACGACGAAATTTTCTTGAGACTCGGTTTGCAATTTCAATGTGTCATTTTCTTCAAATTTTACTTTATTATTCATATTAAATGTATGTGAATTTATCGATGTTGAGTGTTCCACCGAAGGGGTCGACGAACCAAAAAAATTCAACATAGGGTTGCTCTGGGTCTCTTTTATGAAATATCGTGGGTCAGTCATCTATTTGTACGAGATTCGTTATGGATATGACAAATTATATGACAAACTGCAAGCATATATTTATTTCAGATTTTTTTTAAAAAATTTGCAATTTAGCGACGTTTAGCGACGTCGCTAAATACGTCACTAAATTTATCGCTATTTTTGTCGCTAAACGTCGCTAAATGACTGATATTGATATAGCATTATTTACCAGGTCAGCAAAATATCACTAAATGTGTTGCAAAATATCGCTAAATAGAAAAAAATAGCGATGTTTAGCGACAAATGACATGTCGCTAAACGTCGCTAATGTAAAAAAAATTAGCGACGCCTAAACATTGCTAGTATACTCCGCTATAGCGACGTTTTGCGACATTTTTCTGTCAAGGACTAGCTAAAATGCGACTTCACTGAAACATCGCTAATTACGTCGCTAAAACTTTTTAGCAACATTTTCAGATGTCGCTAATTTGACTTATTCTAGTAGTGTATGTCATGTTAGATGCCACATAATATTATTTAATATGCCACGTCAGCTGCCACATAAGAAAGAATGGTTTTGAGGAACACTTTGTAGGGATTAATACAATTACTCATATATTTAACAGTAAAAAAATATTTTATGAAATAGTATTTCATGATCAACTACTTTGATCAAGAATTGACACAGGACAATATTAGATCATGTTTGAGTCTAGTCTGAATTTGGTAAGGGCAAATTTTGGAGCCCAAATATGGTCAAAGATTTGATTTGATATAATTTAAAAATCTACATTAAATGTTAGATTTGATTAGATTTTAAATTTGTATCAAATATTTAATCTGACCATATTTGGACGTCCATAATTGGTGTTTCCTATTTTAGATAAAGGATTTTCCAATTTAGGAATTCCTATGAACTAAAATTACGGTTTTTCTTCCTATTTACATGGGTGAGGGTGGAGGCACAAAAAGATAGAACAAAGTTGGAGATTCAAGGTGCTCGTCTACAAGAAACCTAAGAAAAAGTTTGTGCTTTGCTCTTAGAGTTCTTCGCTGTAGACCCCCTGATTTTTCAGAAATTTTTGAAATGGATTTTTACAATTTTTCTAGAATTTTCTGAAATTTTTCTGTAATTAAAACTAAGGAATTTTATAATTAAATTTTTTTTAAATGATGTTAATTAATATTAAAATATTATGAAAATAATAGTTTTAGGTGTAAAATATAAAACTGGGCATAGGGTAATTTTTCGAAAATTTATTGGACCCCGGAAGCATTTTTAAAGACCTAAAACCAAGTTTTAAATAAACCAAAATAAACCTTGAATTAAACCCGATTCAGTTGAACCAAACCAACCCGAACCGTGCTAAACCAAACCGGACCGAACCCAATTCTTAACGGGTCGGGTCGGATCCGAATTGAACCCGACCCGGATCCGTAACCCGATCGGAACCCTACTCCTAATTCCTTTCCCTCAGCCGAGCTGCTCCTATATAACCCCTCGATAACCCCGCTCCGTCGTCGGAACCCTAACCTTCTTCTCCCGACGAACCCCTTATCACCCTCGGCTGACCTAGCCTGCTGCCACCGCCTTCCCTCTCTCCACCGTCTCCTCCTGACGAGCCCCGATATCCCCTGCCCTAGCTCCGCCTGAACCCTAAACCCCTAGCCACCGTCTCCTCCGCCCCTCTCCCTGAGCCACGCCCTGACCTGTCCAGCCACGACCGCTCTCCGCAGCGCCTCAGCCGAGCCGCCTCCGCCACGATGCCCTAGCCACCACGAGCTCGGTCGTCTCCAACAGAGCCCCGCCTGAGCAGCCTCCGCCGAGCAGACCCTCCTCCGGCGAAGTTTCGGCCAGCCCCTCCTCCGGCGCTCCTGTAACCCTAATTGGACACAGTGCTATACTGTGTCGGTGTGTCGTGTCGGCTCGCGGACACGAGAATCCCGGTTTCCACGGAGCCCTGTTCAGGTAGCTTTTTCTCTCTCCTCGTTGCCCCATTTTCCGTCCCGTCCGTTGTTACACGTAGGCTGCGTAACCCTCTCGATGCCCGTGCAACCCGCTCGGTGTGTCGCGTCCTGTGGTGATCGCGAACTGTGATCCAAAAATAGGAAAAATAACACCCCATTTTCTCTCGGAACTGAGTATGCCCCGCCAAACGGGACGACTTGGTCGCATGCGATCTTCACCGAAAGGTGTGCGCCGTTAATACGGACGTGCAGGATTTTGCAGAAGTTGATTTAGATGTGCGTGCACACCGGAATCAACGCGTATCCGCCGATAAAGCCCCATATCGGCCTGTTCTGGATCTCGTTGTAACTTTGTGTACACACGTCGGATCGGAACGAAACTTGCGCCATCGGACTCGTAGCAATACACTGGTCCTGTGACCCAAGTTGGGTTCGACTCTGAGAACGTTGACAAAATTGTGTATCGTGGGCCCCACGGCTCCACTTGACGGGCGATTTTGTGATCGGCTCATCGGAATCCCATTCTGGAAGTTCTGTTGGGTTCGTATCATCGTTTTGGACTTGTTGACACTAAGTTTGACGAATTTGGAGACTATTAGTTCTGACACATTTTTCGGTACGAAGCGGGCCATATGTGGACCCCGCTTTGACCAAAAACTGTCATTTTTGTCCATGTGTCCAAATTGGACTCAAGGACAGGCGTTTCTAGCTATTTGATATTTTTTGAATCTAATGGTGATGTTTATTTCAGCAACCGAAGGAGTACCTGCAAATTTTGCTGTGACCAGAGCTATAGTTGGAGCCAGAATCCCAGGCAAGTGTACCTTGCCAAATCTTGCAGTTCTTGTTACATATTTTCTTGACTTATTTATCTGTTGTACATGCTTAACCTAGAACCATGTGACTTTACTTAGCGTCCGATTAATAGTTGGGTGCCAACACCGTACGCGGAGTTGTGTAACATCACCTAGAGATGGATATCGTTATCCTTTACATTCTCGTGCTTGCATTATCAAGTATCATAACCCAGGACACTTGACACTATTCATGAGACAGAAACTTCTTGAGATATTCATGGTGATTCTGTATAGGATACAGGTTTCATAACATATTCTTTATATGCTTAGATCTTATTATGACTTGCTGCATTAGTTTTGATCTTGTGTGTCATGGACATAAGACGTGTGATTACATTGGGTGGGGAGAGACACACAGGCTACAGGCTGATTATATATATATAAACCCTTATTAATGCGATGTTCAAGACTCTAAACCCGAGCTTGACCCATTACGTGATATCACTGCTACCGGCTCCCCGACACAGAGCTTGTAGTGGTTTCAGCCTGAGTTTTAGTGATGCTCTCAAATTGTATTTCACATAGATGGTTATAAAGTTTACCCTATTGTTTCATTTATTGCTTCACTGCATTATTTATTTTGGCTTGAGTTATTTTGTACCTTGCTATGTCCCCTGAGGACCTGGATCTGGATTATGTCCCCAGGATTAGCAGACGAGATCGATCCCGAGGTATACCGGGCAGGAGCATTATCAAGAGCAGGCACTGGAGCAGTACCAGATCCAGTAGACGAGTGATCTTCGAGGATATCTTCTGAGTATATGCTTTATCCATACTCAGTATTTGCAGTTGTTATCTTTATTTCTGTATTTTGACTATGGTATCAGACTTGTTATCGGGTTGTTCCCCGATTTATTTACTTGAGACTTGATGATATTTATATTTCACTCTATTGATATTGCTGTATTTATTCTGTAGATGAGATTAGTAGACCCTTATTGTCGTATTACAGCTTAAGTACGCCCCGATGGATCCATTAAATTGGGCTTATCCATCGGTGTGTGCTGCTGGCCATTGCCACGTGTCTAGTCCCTCGATATTTTGGGACTGGAACGTGACATAGTTTTTGTGGTGGCCCATGCAGGTCAACGACTAAATTGCTTCGGTTTTAACTTAGGGACCAAGCAAGCCTGCAATAAGTATAGGATAAAGTTTTTAGAATCTCATCCACTTGCTTGAATCGTTCTTGACATCTATATCGGATTCGAATTTATTTCTTGACTTGCATCCTTCCTTGATTCCTGTACGCCTCTTATTGTTTATTTTGGATGCAAAGTTATGGATCCACGAGACAATGATGAGACTCCTGCAAGATCACCACGAGATGCTGTGGTAACCAACAAAGATGAAGTAACCCTAGTGGATGGAGGTCAATCAGCACACCAAAGCAGTCAAGTGAATCAGCATGCCCCGAGAAACCAGCAAGAAGATACTCCACCATTGACGCAGTTCACTCCACCAATGCCCGTATTCCCGCAAGGGCAAGCTATGGACGTGCAACAGATATTTTAAATGTACTACACGATGATGCAAGCCTATCAGAAGGATCAGCAAAGCCAAACGGAGGAGTTCATTTACAGACTTAGCTCGGAGCTACCGAAGTTAATCAGCTCCATTGCAACGGACGTTCTTGCTATAGCACGGGCCATGGAGTGCATCACAAGGATAGAGTCCAGCCAGAAGTGGCCGTATGCATCAGCACCAGACCAAGCACAACAAGAAAGAGTTGTAAAGTGACCACAGATGAATCCACTGCAGAGAGCATCTACACAACTTGTACTAGTCCTTCCTACTTGTCACTACTGTGGCAAGGTAGGCCATCTCGCTAAAGAATGCCGACTCAGATTGGGACTATGTTTATCTTGCGGATCCAAAAAGCATTTGGTAAGGGATTGCCCTGAACGTCGTTAGAAAGCATTGATGATTCATCAACCAGCCACATCAGCACCAGCCAGAGCACCACAGGAAGAAATTGCAAAGAAGTCTCACATGCACCAGCCACCAGAAGCATCTCCGCAGGCACTGCCTATCTGTCAGTATTATCGTAAGCGAGGCCATATTGAGAACGAGTGCAGACGCAAAAGGAAATTATGATTAGCTTGCGGATCCAGTCGGCATTTAGTGAAGGAATGCCCCGAACGTCGAGAAGGAGCACTGATGGTAAACCAACAAGCGTTACCAGTACTGAGGCCAGCCTATCCAGCATTGGGAGTACTGCAAACAGGAGTTGAAGGAGTCATACCACCAGCTCCAGGAGGGTATCAGCCGAGGCCACCTTTAATACCACAAGCAGCACTCTTCCAGCAGGCCCAGCAGCAGCAGAGGAATTCACTGCGAGGACGCGGAAAAGCTTTCGCGATGACCTTGGAGGATGCGCAAACTCTTAGAGTAGCTAATGCGCGTAATTTTTCGTAGTTATCTGTTTCTAGATTTGTTTTATCTCGTGCCTATTGGTTCATGACCCTAGCCTTAACCTACTAGTTTTGAACTTGCTAATAATTGATAATCTGGTATGTTCTTAAGTGATAACCTAGTTTTCTAAACTGTAGTCTTCTAGATCTCCTTCATATGGGAGGTTGCATAACTTTTTATGCTTAGGGAAATGATTTTCCCTATGTGTTCTTCTTAAAACCCTCAACCTTGATTCTTCTTGATAGTAATGTGCTTCGAACAATGTTTGCAACCGTGTCATCTCTGTTCACTGGTTATTCTTTGATTGCGAGGACGCAATCCTCTTAAGGGGGGTAGATTGTAAACCCCCTGATTTTTTAGAAATTTTTGAAATAAATTTTTATAATTTTTCTGGAATTTTCTGGAATTTTTCTGTAATTAAAACTAAGGTATTTTATAATTTGTTTTTTTAAAAATAATGTTAATTAATATTAAAATATTATAAAAATAATTTTTTAGGGGTAAAATGAAAAACTGGACATAGGATAATTTTTCGGGAATTTATTGGACCCCGGAAGCATTTTTAAAGACCTAAAAACCAAGTTTTAAATAAACCAAAATAAACCTTGAATTAAACCCGGTTCAGTTGAACCAAACCAACCCGAACCGTGCTAAACCAAACCGGACCGAACCCAATTCTTAAAGGGTCGGGTCGGTCCGAATTGAACCCGACCCGGACCGGTAACCCGATCGGAACCCTAATTCTAATTCCTTTCCCTCAGCCGAGCCGCTCCTATATAACCCCCTCGATAACCCCGCTCCGGCGCCGGAACCCTAACCTTCTCCTCCCTACGAACCCCCTATCACCCTCGGCCGACCTAGCCCGCTGTCACCGCCTTCCCTCTCTCCACCGTCTCCTCCCGACGAGACCCGATATCCCCTGCCCTAGCTCCGCCTGAACCCTAAACCCCTAGCCACCGTCTCCTCCGCCCTCTCCCTGAGCCACGTCCTGACCTGTCCAGCCACGACCTCTCCCCGCAGCGCCTCAGCCGAGCCGCCTCCGCCACGATGCCCTAGCCACCCCGAGCCCGGCCGTCTCCAGCAGAGCCCCGCCTGAGCAGCCTCTACCGAGCAGACCCTCCTCCGGTGAAGCTTCGGCCAGCCCCTCCTCCGGCGCTCCTGTAACCCTAACCGGACACAGTGATGTACTGTGTCGGTGTGTCGTGTCGCCTCGCGGACACGAGAATCCCGGTTTCCACGGAGCCCTGTTCAGGCAGATTTTTCTCTCCTTGTTGTTCCATTTTCTGTCCCGTCTGTTGTGACGCGTAGGCTACGTAACCCTCTCGATGTCCGTACAACCCGCTCGGTGTGTCGCGTCCTGTGGTGATCGCGAACTGCGATACAAAAACAAGAAAAACAACACCCCATTTTTCCCCGGAACTAAGTACGTCCCGCCAAACGGGATGACTTGATCGTGTACGGTCTTCACCGAATGGTGCGCGCCGTTGATACGGACGTGCGGGATTTCGCAGAAATTGATTTGGATGTGCGTGCACACCGGAATCAACGCGTATCCGCCGACAACGTCCCATATCGGCCTGTTCTGGATCTCGTTGTAACTTTGTGTACATACGTCGGATTGAAACGAAACTTGCACCATCAGACTCGTAGCAATACACTGGTCCTGTGACCCAAGTTGGGTTCGATTCTGAGAACGTTGACAAAATCGCGTATCGTGGGCCCCGTGGCTCCACTTGACGGGCAATTTTGTGATCGGCTCATCGGAATCCAATTCTGGAAGTTCCGTTGGGTTCGTATCATCGTTCTGGACTTGTTGACACTAAGTTTGACAAATTTTGAGACCATTAGTTCTGGCACATTTTTCTGTACGAAGCGGGCCACATGTGGACCCCGCTTTGACCAAAAACTGTCATTTTTGCCCATGTGTCCAAATTGGACTCAAGGACAGGCGTTTCTAGCTATTTGATATTTTCTGAATCTGATGGTGATGTTTATTTCAGCAACCGGAGGAGTACCTGCAAATCCAGCTACGACCAGAGCTACAGTTGGAGCCAGAACCCCAGGCAAGTGTACCTTGCCAAATCTTGCAGTTCTTGTTACATATTTTCTTGACTTATTTATCTGTTGTACATGCTTAACATAGGACCGTGTGACTTTACTTAGCGTCCGATTAATAGTTTGGTGCCAACACCGTACGCGGAGTTGTGTAATGTCACCTAGAGATGGATATCGTGACCATTTACATTCTCGTGCTTGCATTATCAAGTACATCATAACCCAGGACACTTGACACTATTCATGAGATAGAATCTTCCTGAGATATTCATGGTGATTCTGTATAGGATACAGGTTTCATGACATATTCTTTATATGCTTAGATCTTATTATGACTTGCTGCATTAGTTTTGATCTTGCGTGTCATGGACATGAAACGTGTAATTACATTGGATGGGGAGAGACACACAGGCTACAGGCTGATTATATATATATAAACCCTTATTAATGCGGTGTTCAAGACTCTAAACCCGAGCTTGACCCATTACGTGATATCACTGCTACCGGCTCCCCGACACAGAGCTTGTAGTGGTTTCAGCCTGAATTTTAGTGATGCTCTCAAATTGTATTTCACATAGATGGTTATATAGTTTACCCTATTATTTCATTTATTGCTGCACTGCATTATTTATTTTGGCTTGAGTTATTTTGTACCTTGCTATGTCCCCTGAGGACCTAGATCCGGATTATGTCCCCAGGATTAGCAGACGAGATCGATCCCGAGTATACAGGGCAGGAGCATTATCAAGAGCAGGCACTGGAGCAGTACCAGATCCAGTAGACGAGTGATCTTCGAGAATATCTTCTGAGTATATGCTTTATCCATACTCAGTATTTGCAGTTGTTATCTTTATTTATATATTTTGACTATGGTATCAGACTTGTTATCGGGTTGTTCCCCGATTTATTTACTTGAGACTTGATGATGTTTATATTTCACTCTATTGATATTGCTGTATTTATTCTGTGGATGAGATTAGTAGACCCTTATTGTTGTATTACAGCTTAAGTACTCCCCGATGGATCCATTAAATTGGGTTTGTCCATCGGTGTGTGATGTTGGCCATTGCCACGTGTCTAGTCCCTCAATATTTTGGGACTGGGACGTGACATTCGCCATCAAAGTCAGAAGGAAGAAGAGATCTAATTGAAGAGTCGTCAACTTTAGTTAAGAAAATTGTAACGGATTTGTAAGTGATTTTATTAGGACAAAGGGATCAACATTGGTTTTGTTAATTTTATAGTTTTAACTGAGTTATAAAAGTTAGAATTTGTCCAGGTGACGTAGTCACCGTTGTATACTTGTCTTTATCTGTGCTTGGTGTTCGTTAGACGGAGTTGGTTACTCAGGTGGGTTGGCCTAAATTTCTGTTGTGATCAGTCTCAGAGACGGTATCAGAGCACTTACAGGAAGTACCTAATCCCAACTGATTAATAGTACACTCATAACAACTTCACAATTTTTTACCGAACTATTTTAAGCTAATTAAGCTCGATCTTTAGCCAACCCCATCGATCCCAAAGGCTAATGGCGATGATTAATTTGATGATAACATGCATTCAGATGTAGTAGTTCCCATAGTGTGAAGGCTTAGAGGGTTAGTTTTCTCGACATTTATGGGAGAAAACTATAGTGTGACAGAAATAGGCGGTGGGGACTAAGAATGGATATGGATTCCACACTTAAATGCATGGCTTCGTTTAATCCAAAGAGTTGAAGGAATTCTAGAGCTATCATAAGCCATCAACCTCCATGGTTAACCACGAAGAATGTTGGCTGATTCCTACTCCTTACCAACCAAGCCTCCTCGCTAGTATTCTAACTTTCTATATATATACTTGAGGAAAGCATGCCACTTGCATATCGATTACATAACACTATATCCAATTGTCATGACAATGGCAAGAGTCCCGGAATTCGCACCCTTCCCGACCGTCGACAAGTGCTCCTCCAATGGCCGGGAGAACCACACGGTGGTCGCCGACCTCGACGGCACGCTTCTCAGGGGCCGCAGCTCGTTCCCGTACTTCGCGCTGGTCGCTTTCGAGGTCGGAGGCATGCTGAGGCTCCTCCTCCTGCTCTCCTTCTCGCCCCTGGCCGGCCTGCTCTACTACTTCGTGTCGGAGTCCGCGGGAATCAAGGTGCTCGTGTTCGCGACGCTCTCCGGGGTGAAGGTGTCGGACGTGGAGTCCGTCGCGCGGGCTGTGCTGCCCAAGTTCTACTCGATGGACCTGCACCCGGAGTCGTGGAGGGTGTTCTCCGTGTGCGGCAGGCGCTGCGTGCTGACGGCCAATCCGAGGGTGATGGTTGAAGGGTTCCTCAAGGAGTTCCTGGGGGCTGACTTGGTTCTAGGGACCGAGATCGGCACTTACCGAGGTCGAGCCACCGGCTTCGTCAGCGGACCCGGCGTTCTTGTAGGGCCGAACAAGGCGGCGGCTCTGCGGGACGCTTTCGGAGAAGCCTCTCCGGAGATCGGCTTGGGCGACAGGAAGACTGACTTCCCTTTCATGAGTCTTTGCCAGGTTCATAATATTGTCTTATCTATAGTGACGTTGTGCATGTCAGCATCTCATTGATAGAATTTTCGACGATAGGCTCCAAAACAAAGAAAGTGTCAATTGAATGCTGACAAGTGATTCACAGCCACAGACATCAGGCCAAATATTACTTTTCTACTTATAGATATATGACAGCTAAGTCACAGACATATTGATACTGACTGACGTGTGTATTATAATTTTTTTTTTTTTGCAGGAGAGCTATGTAGTTCCTCCTAAGCCGGAGGTCGAAGCCGTAAGAAGAGAGAACCTCCCGAAACCGATCGTCTTCCACGACGGTCGACTCGTACAGAAACCGACACCGATAGTAGCACTCCTCACGGTCCTGTGGATGCCGGTCGGCTTCCTGCTCGCCCTCGTCCGCGTCGCGGCTGGCACGCTCCTCCCCATGAGCATCCTCTACTACGGTTTCAAAGGTCTAGGGGTCCGTATCGCGGTGAAGGGCAACCCTCCGCCGCCTGCCGAGAAGTCCCTCGGACAGACCGGCGCGCTCTTCATTTGCTCCCACCGCACGCTCCTCGACCCGATCTTCCTGTCGACCGCGCTGGGCCGGCCGATCACCACGGTCACCTACTCGGTCTCCCGCCTCTCGGAGCTCATCTCTCCGATCAAGACCGTGAGGCTCAACCGCGACCGGGAGAAGGACGCGGCGATGATCAAGAAGCTGCTCGAGGAGGGGGACCTGGTGATATGCCCCGAGGGGACCACCTGCCGGGAGCCGTTCCTGCTGCGGTTTTCCGCGCTGTTCGCGGAGCTGACGGACGAGATCGTGCCGGTGGCGATGTCGACAAGGATGAGCATGTTCCACGGGACGACGGCGAGGGGGTGGAAGGGGATGGACCCGTACTATTTCTTCATGAACCCCAGTCCTTCCTACGAGATCACTTTCTTGAACAAGCTGCCGAAAGAGCTGTCGTGCGGTTCCGGTGGCAAGTCTAGCCATGATGTTGCGAACTATCTGCAGAGGGTGATAGCCGCGAGCCTTTCCTACGAGTGCACGAGCTTTACGAGGAAGGACAAGTATAGAGCACTTGCAGGGAATGATGGAACTGTTGCATAGAAATTTCCTAGCAAAGCCACCACACTGCAAGCCAGTGTGGTTCAAACTTTGGCACATCAAGAATGGGTAGAAGAATTGATGGCTATCAAAGGTTTTTTTTTTTTTTTTGGTGGTGTTTCATTCCTTGTTCAAATTACAGCTGATAATTGGCAGTGAGAATAAAAGTTGAACAGTGTTGGTCTGTTTCTGGTCTGTTAATTTATATAGTCTTGATGGAACTTCGTCTAGTATTTATGATTTTTTTTTCTATTCTAATTAAGTATACAGTTTTGGTGTGGTGAAACTTTGATGTTTCGGTATAAGCGTCTGTGTACCACTATCACATCCATTTTAGTATATTTTCTCTTTTGTATAGATGCTTTGATTCATATGCTGATTTTTTTAGAATTTTGTTTTATATTTGAAAAATATATTTTTCGTATGCTAACACGAGGAGTTGTTTTTGGCTTTTGATAAGGGCACTGCACATATTACTTGGGACTAGTCCAGGATTGGGGCTAGCCCAGGATTGAGCAAAGTTTACTCACACTAGTCCATTATTTTACTTGGGGCTAGCCCACTTTCCCAAACCCTTCTCCCAAACCCTCCCCACCCCACCGGAGCCCTCCCCCCTCCCGCCGGCGGAACTCTCCAACTCTCCGAGACTTCGTCCTCCTGTCGATGGCTCCCAAAGTCGACAATGTCGAGAATCGAACACGATTTTAGGTCATAAAATGTCGAGAATCGTCGACAATGTCGAGCAGTATCGGGCGGGACTGTAGATTTTCCTACAGTCCTATATAGATTTAGGACTGTAGGAAAATCGACAGTCCTATGTATATTAAGGACTGTAGAATTTTCTACAGTCCTAAATTTATATAGGACTGTAGGCATTTCAACAGTCCAAAAAATTTAGGACTGTGAAAAATTCTGCAGTCCTGTATACTTATAGGACTGTAGACATTTATACAGTCATGAATGTTAAATTCTGCAGTGGGTAAAGTTTAGGACTGTCACTATTGTGACAGTCCTAGTAAATACTAGGACTGTCAAAATTGTGACAGTCCTAAACTTACATATAACTGTGCTTACAGACAGTGGGTAAAGTTTAGGACTGTCACAATTTTGACAGTCCTACTTTATACTAAGACTGTCACAATTTTGACAGTCCTAAAAATATATGTCGAAATTTTTAGGACTGTCAAATTTTGACGGTCCTTCCAATCGAAATTTCAAAATTAACAAAAAATTAAAATAAATTAACTCAGTTGTCGATATATATCAAAATTCCAAATTTCTATTCTTAAAATTTATTAAAGTATTCTGTTATTTAAAATAGTAAATTTATTATTGGTACATAAAATATTTTGTAAAAAAAAAAAAAAAAAATTACCAAAAGTAAGATTTGGAGGTCGAAACATCGTTTTTTTGCGATTCTAAAAATTTGGAAAGTCCGTCAAACGGTGAAACGGTTTTTCCCGAAGTACTTTTCCATACGGTCATTTTGGCTCAAACTGGAGCTTGTTTCGATCTCCCAGTCAAAAGTTATGATACTTTAAAGTTTTATATTTTATATTTTTGCCTGTAATATATACGTCTTACTTCGGATGAAAATTCTCTCTACACGAATTGTGTTACTCTCGTCGAAAACATACAAATCGACCTATTGTGTGACGAAAAACGATTTGAAAACAAATAGTTATGGCCGTTCGAAGTCTGATCGACGGCAGACGTAATATTCGTACGGTAGATATATATTTTATTTTTTTGGGTTCAATGATAACATATTTTATTTTGGATATTAAACTAAATAAAAAAAATCAAAATACAAAACTAACTAAATAGAAATAAACTAAAAAAAAATCCTGACAATTAAAATGAGGACTGTCAAAATTTTGACAGTCAAAATCCTGACAGTCCTAATTTTATATAAAATTTTCAGTGGGTTAAAATTAGGACTGTCAAAATTTTGACAGTCCACATAGCTTGTGGGACTGTCAAAATTATGACAGTCCTAACAATTTGTAGGACTGTCAAAATTTTGACAGTCCCACAAGCTATGTGGACTGTCAAAATTTTGACAGTCCTGATTATAACAATTTGGGCTAGCCCCAAATGAGGACTGTCAAAATTTTGACAGTCCTTCCAAGTGGAAGGACTGTCAAAAATTTAACAGTCCTGATTATAACAATTTGGGCTAGCCCCAAATGAGAACTGTCAAAATTTTGACAGTCCTCATTTCTTGTGGGACTGTCAATATCCTGACAGTCCTAGTTTTATATAAAATTTTCAGTGGGTTAAAATTAGGACTGTCAAAATTTCGACAGTCTATATAACTTGTGGGACTGTCAAAATTATGACAGTCCTAACAATTTGTAGGACTGTCAAAATTTTGACAGTCCTTCCAAGTGGTAGGACTGTCAAGTCCTTCCAAGTGGTAGGACTGTCAAAATTTTGACAGTCCTGATTATAACAATTTGGGCTAGCCCCAAGAAACTTTGGAAAACTTGTAATTTTAAGAAATTGGACTGTCAAAATTTTGACAGTCCTTCCAACTGGAAGGACTGTCAAAATTTTGACAGTCCTGAGTATTACAGTGGGCTAGCCCCGAATAACTTTCATGATGGCAAACTTGTAATTTTTTCTAATTTTGAAATGGGCTAGCCCCGAGTAAAATGTGCAATGCCCTTATAATTTGCCTTGTTTTTCGTGACACCGTACAAATTATCTGTTTTGTGCCTTAACAAATTATATCTTAACATTGGACAATTAAATATGAACATTATTTAGTGTATTGCTTACGAATAATCTGTACCCATTATACGTTATTTTAGGACAATTTTTTAGTGTTCACGAGTTGACAATAAGAAATAAACCCCGTAGAATAATGTGCTGCATCAAGAATGGGTAGAAGAATTGATGGCTATTAATTTTTATTTTTCATTCATCGTTGAAATTACAGCTGATAATGGGCAGTAAGAATATAAAGTTGAACAGTGTTGTTCTGTTTCTTGATGGAACATTCCTTGGTATTTATGATCCTTTGTCTTGTCTAATTAAGGCTTGCGATGAGGAAGTCCTCTAATAGGGCCACTAGTTAGAAGAATGTAATTAAGAGAGCCCATGTTCGTAAGAATTGTAATTATGAGATACCCATGTTCCAAATAATGAGAGGTGAGGAGCAGTACCTGAAATTAATCTAAGATTGCCTCCCTCTTTAAATAACGAAATCCAATCCTAGGTGTACCAATAGCTCCAAGCAAATTATTGCATGGTTATTTTATTCAGAATATGTATTTTTTTTAGTTTATACACATTCTTGGATGATTGCAAAATGATTCAGATATGACCACAGCTGATATGATAAACGTACACTACCCTTGCAATTTCGCAAGGAGAAAAATAACAGATCACAGAAAAATCATCACAACCCTAACTAGAATTTTGTATTAGCAACGGTAGTCTAACGACTCCGGTGATGATTTTTGTGACGGAGTTGATGAAACTCCAATTAGAACGGGAAAAAAAAAATTTGCCAATGTCTACGAAGAATATTAATTTTGATTTTTGATTATATCTTTAAAGACGAACAAATTTTTGACAAAGTAAAAATATGAAAAAAGATATATTTGATCATATCTTTTGAAGAAGATTGATTTTTTTTTTACCAAATCTTTGATAAGAATAATATTGGATTCCTAAGCCTACATAATATTGAATTTCTATTCCTCCATAATGTTGAATTTCAATGTATAAACATATGGCATGCTATATAAATGGACCAAAGGTTGTTCCTTGAGATATTGTAAGTTGTTGAATAAGTTCAACACAAGAATATATCAAGCATGCTCAATGTAAGTTGTTGAATAAGTTCAACACAAGAGCATCTCAAATTGTAAAGTTGTTGAATAAGTTCAACACAAAAGTTTTTGAGACAGAATTTTTGTAGAGAGTTCTTGAGAGCAAGGAGAGAAGTGTTGAGAGAGCAATTGTAATTCCTTTTCTTCCTCATAGTGGAACTGAATCACTCTCATCCGTGGAAGTAGGCATATTGGCCGAACCACGTAAATCTTTATCTTTGTGGTTGTGAAATTTCTCTGAGGCGTTCTCTAATTTTCTTGGGTTTATTTCTGTTGCGCCCCTAACAAAGAGCTTTTGAGTTATCAAATAAAGTTAATTTGGTAGATTCATGAGATGGCTCCGTCAACGAAAATTGGGAAGTATGAAATTGAGAAGTTCAATGGGAAGAATAATTTTTGCTTTTGGAAAAGCCAGATGAATGACGTTCGCATATCTCAAAAGATTCACAAGGCTTTACGAAAAAAGTCGAAGAAGCCCGTTGACATGACCGATGATGATTGGGACGAGATTGATCTCGAAGCATGTGTCGCTATTCGCCTCTGTTTGGAAAGGAATGTCGTGTACTCTGTGAAGGACAAAATCACCGCCGCGGGGATCTAGCTTGTCACGCCCAGATCTCCCGCAGGATTGGCCGACCCTGCTAGGCGTGAATCATTGTGCCAGCGCTCCCGCAGGACGATCGTTCCCATCAGGACGTGATGCCGCTAGAGCAGAAGTTGCGCCCGCGCAAGGCCATGATCCAAACAGGCGAAGAAATAGCTAAGCCACAAAGTTGCACAGATAATCTCCAATGCAGCGAAAGTATGAACGACACGAGTAAACGGTCGTTTCGATAACTAGTTCGCCAAGTCGATATAGAGAAAGTAAAATAAACACATGTATGATACATAAGCAAGCTCTTTATAGATAATGAATAAGGTTACAAGCGGCGCTAGGCCGAGATTACAAGTCGCTCAAGCTCTCTCTCTCTCTCTCTCAAAACAATAAAGGTGTGCCAAGCGGCTTACAACTTGGGATGATACATAAGCGATGTTCCAACATTATGTCTTGAATATGTGCTTCAGCTCTGGACGCAACACTCCAAGGCTCCAGAGTGAACTCCACGCCTTAGCACGCACGAGGGAATACTCCGTACGGAACGAGCTTCTCCCGCACCCTGCAAGCAATCTGGTAGGTTATCAGTACATGAATGCACTGGTGGGGAGGCTTCTCGCCCGCTTGACAAATCCAAATACGATATATTAGTTTCTAGCACCATCTATTAACTTATCTTTCTAATCTTATCTTAGGATCACTTTTATGGCAATAATGTAAAGCCTAACTCGTGTGGCAGTACATCGTACGATATAAGAGAAATAAGACAAAACCTACCAACTTACCATTCTTTCTTTCCTGTCCAAATGATACAACCAAGTTAACCAAGCACGAATATGTATATGTGTCATGCCCCAGTCCCAAAATACGTAGGACTAGGACACGTAAGCATGCCAGCCGCATGGATATGGCACTCCAATATATGGAAACCATAACACATACGTACGCTGTATTATGAATATCAAATCCCCAAGTGGTAAAAACTATCACAAGTCACAGGGTATAATCTAAATCTCATCCACATAAATCAAATAGAAATACATAACAAATATCTATGAAACTAGATCTCAATATAAAGTATCTAAAGATGATAGTCGGATGGAAACAAATCCACTACCAAACTGGAATATAAAATAAACAAAATAATTTACAATAACTAATAATCACGAGGCTCGAAGAGAAGACCTCCTCAAAGATAAGTAGCAAGTCCGGATATGCGCTCCTGCGAATACTCATGAACATCTACACCTGGAAAGGGACCAGGTCCTCAGAGGGACATAACAAGATACATAGAAGCATGCCATAAAGTAAATACTGAATAAATAAAGGGGGTGTGCTAACCATCTAAGTGAATGCAATTTGAGGACAACTTTGTGCGTATGGAAAAGTGTAGGCTAGACATATGCTGACGTAATTCACAAATCGTGATGACTGGCTAGTATATGCCACATATGCCCCCATAACAAGGGCACTCTGCAATATAATAACGTCCGACTTCGAGGAGCATGGTATCTGTATAAGTAATAACGTCCAATGTTCAATAGAGTGTGGTATCTGCAAAACCACAAGTAACGTCTGTCGCGCCCCAGTCCTAAAATACGTAGGACCAGGAATACGTGACACGCCAGCTACGTATTCGACCAGACTCTGGTCTGGCTCGAATACGTATAAGCTATAAAATATAAAGGACTATCTAGATACCCCATAAATGTAAACTTCTATGTCTCAATCCATAATGTACAGCAGTATACAAGAAAAAGCTATATGTGCTAGAGTCGGCCGCCCAATAACACACTAACTCGAATAGACGCGAGAAAAAGTATGAGTCTATAAAAACTAGGCTACAACAGCAGATGAATAATCAATGTAAAATAACCATAATGTCGGTAGATAAGATGTGAGTACCTGGTACCATGCTCAAAAGACATGCAACTCCAACAGCCACTCCAAATGCTCCGAAATCATCTATGCTGCAAAACTGGCAGGGAACCAGGTCCTCAGAGGGACGTAACAAGTTACAAAAATACAACATGCCAAGTATACAAAAAAGTATAAGTGCAACAACAGGGTACTTCTATCATAACCAAACAAGTGTGACACAGTTTAAAGACAATGTTCGACGCGTGTGCTTTCTAAAATAAAATCGTAGCTCCGAACACAGAGACACAAGGGGCATACCGTAGCTCCGAGCACAGAGACACACGGGTGATACCACTACACTAGATACAGGATCACTACAGAGATACTACATACATATATAAGCGCGTGCAGAGGAGCCCAAACGTCTAGTAACTGTCTTTCCCTTCCCAAGCGGTCAACGATGGTGCGCTGAACCTGACCCTCTATCTAACAGTTTCGACACACAGAAGTAATCTCAACAGACGCGACCCTAAGGTCGTCCCAGTCTCTGGTCATGATGTCAGTATCAGGATACAGGAATCTGGCATGATCACAGTGTATGAGTGTGTCCTGGGGTGTCAATATACTAAGGTACGCATATCGAAATACTACAAAACATCCAACAATCTTTCTAAGACGTTACGACGTACGTCTTCACCCGGTTGTGAACCGGACGCGAAGTATCGAACGTCAACATAAATACATGCACAATGTACATAACGAAATAATAAATAACTATAATCTGAAATACAGGGTGGCAAGGTACACTTGCCTACGTGCGACTGCTGATGACGGGGATCCGTTACCACGTCCAAGTCCTCAGGTCCCGCAGTACCTAGAGATGAGATACAAACCAAAAATTAATAATCTATTCTATGTCAATCCGGGACGCGACACACATCTACACCTAGACCCAGTCTCAGCTACGACTCACGGGGACAAGTAGCTAGGGGGTTGACCCCGGTTGACTATCGGTACGATACAACAATCAACTAGTCATCTGTACACTCTCCTTAACCAATCCTCATTCTTATTATATTTATCACATTGTTCCGTAGTCCAGGTATGCTCAATCCCTGACAGTATTTACTTATTAAATATTAGGTCTTCCTCAACTCTCAGTATCATTTCACCCGCAATCGCTGTTCGTCCATACAGATTTCCATGCACATAAATAAATATGTTAAACCCTAAATCTCAATGTCTATCATTCAAATATATTTTTAATATACTGATGACGAATAAACCCCAAGTTCACCATAAAACCTTAATCTCAAGTCATTATATTCCACGTTCACCTTAATCATCATTGCCCTTAGTCATCATTAACCTAAATTACATTCACCTTATTCAACATTAACATTAATCACATTCACCTCATTCAACATAAACATTAATCATCACTAGGAACACATGATTATTTATACTTCACCACAACTACACAATATTAATAAACACCAACCTTAGCTAAATCCACACATCCATATATATGCCAACAATATAACCATTAAATCCTAACTACTATATCTACATATATGCTCAGAACACTACATCATATACCACATTGAAACCTAAACCCTAGCTACTATTAACACATGAATATATGTAATTAAAATCCTATCTAAACACTAACACAAATCTGGATTTAATCAAGAGAGGGGGAGAGTCGACCTCGACGAGGTGGTTGATGCTGGCCAAAATGAGGTGGTGCAGGGGGTGACGATGATCTCGGGGTGGTGGTGGTGGTGATGATGATCTCGGGAGTTTGTGGTGGTGGTGATGATGGTGATAATGGTGGTGGTGAAGGTAGATGGAAGAGTGGAGATGGCCGGAAGAGGGGGAAGTGCACAGCGGGATCGGAGCGGGGGGGGGAGCTGTTGAATCGGCCGGACTGTGCTACGGGTTCAGCACCGCACAGTCGCCGGACGGGGGGAAACTCGATCGGAGCGGGGGCTGCTGAATCGGCCGGACTGTGCTGCGGGTTCAACACCGCACAGTCGCCGGAAGGGGGGGAGGAACTGGATTGGAGTGGGGGCTGCTGAATCGGCCGGACTGTGCTGCGGGTTCAGCACGTCACAGTCGCCGGACGGGGGGGGGGGGGACTGGATCGGAGTGGGGGCTGCTATCGGCAGAAGTGGGCCGGAGAAGCTGCTCAGCCGGAGCGCGTCAGGGGGTGATGCAGACCGGATCAGTCGGCCGGACTGAAGTCAGCCGCCGGACTGAGTCACACGCCGGAGAGGAATCAGTCGCCGACCGGAGAAGTTCTTCAGGAAGAAGAAGGAAGAAGAAGAATAAAGGAAGAAGAAAAAGAAATTTTTTGTATGGAAAATACTAGGGAGGAGGAGAGAGAGAGGGGGGGTTTTCTAGGCTCCTTGGGATTAGGGCCTGCTTGGGAGTTGTGAGGGTGATGGTGATGGTTTTATAGGGAGGGGTGTGTTGGATGGAGGGTGGAGATGTTCCTATTTAAAATAGAGGGCTAGGATTTCACATGAGTAAAAATTATTTCTTTATGAGGAATGGAGTGGGGGCTCTCCATATGGTCATAGCCAATAGGGTGAGGACACCTAAATTGGTATCCCCGATTAAAATAGAATTAAAGTGTCCCGCGCTTTTAAATTAAATGGGGGCACTTCGGGTCAAAATTTAGAAATAACACAAAGGTCAAAAATGATGGGAGCTTGGAGTCAGTCTTGGACCCTTTAGTTGGTCCGGTTCAACGGGTCAAGTTGGTATCTCAAAATTTAGGGTAACGACATAGGTGTCTGACACGGAATTAAATATGGATTTTAGGATACGGGAAGTTGTGCAATTAATTTAGGGCACAACGGATTTGATTTTGTGTGACGGAAAAGTCTAGTGCCTAAATTGGCGAGTCAAGTCAGAAGTACAATAGTCCGATGGAACTTATGGACTGATATTGGGCTCCGAATAAAATAGCAACGGTAGGGTGCACCATAGATTTAATTAAAAAAATTAAAATAACAGACAACTCAACTCTAAACCTCAACATCTGCTGCTAAATCCAAAAAAAAATTCCAGTCCAACCCTGACTATCTATAGAATTAATCGAGGGAGTTTACATTCTTTCCAACTTAGAAAAATTTCGTCCCCAAAATTAAAAGTAAAGCACGATAATAGCTAAGAGAATTTAAAAATAACTAGCATTCAATTTTCGTACGTAAATTCGTACCTTGCTCCTCAAATAAGTACGGAAACCGCTGCCGAATAGAATCCTTGCGCTCCCAAGTAGACTCGCCTGGTGAATGGTGCTTCCATGCCACTCTGACCAGTCGAATCGTCTGCCCTCTCAAAGTCTTCTCGCTGCGATCGAGGATCTCAACTGGCTGCACTACGTAAGATAGACTGGGCCCGACTGTAATCTCCAAATGATCAAGCACGTAGCTAGGGTCTACGACATATCTCCTCAGCTGCGATACATAAAATACGTCATGTACTCCTTCTAATGATGGAGGTAATACAAGACGGTAAGCCACTTCGCCAACTCGTTCCAAGATGTCAAAAGGCCCGATGTACCTCGGACTCAGCTTGCCTCTGCCTCCGAATCTGATGGTACCACGAGTAGGCGATATCCTCAAAAACACATAGTCACCCTCCTTGAACTCCAATGGTCGGCGGTGCGCATATGCCCAAAGTTTCTGTCTGTCCTGTGCTGCACGCAGGTGGATCTGAATCTGCTTGACTGTCACGACCCGCACCCGAAAATTGGGCATGAGTCGTGGGTACGTCCAGCCTACGCCGCAGCATCGGCGGTAGAACGCTGTCTAGGTCACAAATATAGTATATCCTGTCAAAAGTCTCAACTCCGTACGGAGGACAATGATACATAACCACAGTTCTATAATATACTCAATCACAACTATAAACATAATGGCACGATGAGAATTGAAAAGAGTTCTATTAAAACCAACCACAAGAAGTTCGACTCAAAACCTGGGTCTAAATGACCTCACAAAGTCACAAATAAAATAAATACATCTCAGTCTCAGTCTCAGTCTAAAGCAATAAATGCAGAAAAATAATCTAAGCATGGGCAGGCATGTTCTCCTCTAGGATAGGCACCTCCTCTGGGATTTCTGGGGTGAAATCCTCCTCTATTCCTGGACCGTAATGAGTAGGGCAAAAGTCCTCCAGGTTCTCTGAAAATGTTGTTATCCAGTCAGGATTGGAGCGAAGCACAAGCACTAACAGCAGTTTCATTAAATTGACAAAAATCTATAAACAGTGTAAGAGATACAAGATGGAAATAAAAGCTGAACATGTGAAGTACTGGAGAAATGAAATAGACAATAAAGCATCTAGCAATGAGCAATAAGTAGTAATGCTAGAACAAGTAAAATCTGAATAAAGATAAAACATCTAGCTAAGTGTTTGAAATATCAGTTTATTATGTGATCGGCTTGGGACTGGATCAGGCTGGTTATATATGATTAGCTATGATTCTTGAAGGTCAGGCTAACCATATGGTTAGCTATGATGCATGATAATGGTCAGGCTAATCATATATAACAGCTATGAAGCATGATGATGGTCAGGCCGCACCCGACGTGAGAAGTGGGGTGAGCTATGATGCATGGTAAGGATTTGGATATGATCACATAATCTACTAATAGTTCCCCATCCCCAGCTAGCACGGTGGATTCCAATCACGACTCCTCATGATGGGGATCTAGGGTGCTAACTCGTGTATCCACAGTGTCAGAATCAAGTATGTAATACACTACAATTTATAGAAGTAATCAACAATGAAAACTGTCAGAGAATGTACTCGCCTGTGGTCCTGAGCAGAATGTGAGGATCGAGGTCCAAAACGGAATCACAATGACCTATTTATGGAAATTCAATGTTAATTAATGAATTAAAAGAATAACATGCTTAACAATTCAAAAACGAGGTTTCTAGGTCACGTCTAAGGTTTTCTGGTCAATACTAGGTCCAACTAAGTCAAATCTAGGTTTTTGGTCAAAACTAGTTAATACCTTGCTTCTAGGTTCATACTAGCTATTTTAAACTAATACTAGTTAAAACTAGGTTGTGACTAGGTTTCTAGGTCCATCTCATGAGTATCTAGATACTAGGTATCATCATTATATATAACTCATATAGTGTGGTATATTGTATCTTGCTGAAACTAGTTACTATTTCTTATACTATATGCTATCAGTATGTAAATAACTTACATTTATATACTGAGCATATTCCTTAACTGACACCAACCAATTTATACCTTAACATATCTTATACCTTGACATTTACCCATATTCAACACCAACTTGACAGTCCCACTACACACTAGCCTAGCACACATTAACATTTAAAACTCATTTGCCACCCCACACCCACATACAGTCACATTGAGATACCTGATACCTTCCTCTACTCACATTAATACCCATTAGATACACCCCCTGTTCACTGCACACACAATCACTGATACCTAACTTCCTGGACCCCCCCTTGAGAACTTCCTCAGTTACACAGGCCTGGCATTCTGTCCTACACCCTTTAATATGTATACTGATACATATTCCTATGCACACAGTCACTAAAACACACACACACACTGAATGCACAGAACTCAGGCATCCCCCTCCCTAATCTGATACACAGTTACACAATACACATGAACTGGATACACACAACACCTACACTAACTGACTGCTCTCAGATTTCTTCTTCCACACACTGCACTGGCATCTAACACAGCTAGTTCACATTCACACACACCCAGCCACATAGGTATTTAATACACTGAACTCAGGGCTCTTGATACACAGTTATAAACACAGCATTAGCTAAACCATATAGGTAAACCAATGCACCAGTGAGTGGCTAACAACTAAAATAAAATCCTACATTGTTACTCTAAAAAATTGATACCAACTGACACACTACTAATGATACTAACATGAAGTCCTACCCTATGATTTACATATCCCTATCTACTGAACACATAAGTATATTACACACACAGTATACAAAATCCTAACACAACCCCCAATTCACTCAGCACACTGGTACACATTGAAATACACACACTAAACTCTAGCTAGGTTCACACAATACTTAAACACACAGGCAACTAATACACAGTCCCAAACACACACTGCTACTCTAGGGGTTTAGTTCACTCTCACAAAGCACTAAAACTGGAATACTCACATATGTGTTGATACCCACACAATTACCTAACCCAGAATTCCTCAATGAACTCACTCAATTCTGGGACACAGCACATGGACACAGGTAACACACAATACAACACTATCTATACACACACACAATTAGATACACAGGAACACACATTGGGTTCTCCCTGTTCACAGTCACCTGAGTTCACCCTCACATACTGCTACACCCATAGGTACACCCTCTGCCCACTGCACACAGAGACCCAACTGTGCATATCCTGCACACACACTGAGACACACAACCTACACACAGGAAACTAACTGAAACACTACACACATACCCAGTTATATACAATACTCAGAATTTACACCCAACCCCACACAACCTATTCACTGAACACACACACACACATGCTGAAATCCTACACTGACTGATACTCCATCTATAAACAACCAATGCACAGCCACAGGTACCCAGTTCACATCTGAACAAGGAAACACAGTTCTCAGTTGCCCTTTCTCTCCTCCTTCTCACACAGGCACAATAACCCACCCCAATCCAATACACTCATGCACACATACTTAAACACAGGGTAATTAGGATACTCAAACACATACCCGACTGTACAAAATGAATTTCTGCTCACAGTTCACAAAACTGCACAGTTCAGGCCAAAACCCGACTATGCACAGACCTCTCACTGCACACCCCCGATCGTACAGTGAACCCTCTCTACAAAAATCACACACACAACTGCAACCCTAGACACATATGTACAAACACATCAAATTCATATACATATGTATAGTTATACATAGACATCATACAGCATTCATCAAATTAGATATTTTAGGGTAAATTAGATAGGTATTCATCCTGTGAAGCATTTAATCAAGCACGTAATGTGCAAAAATGGATCCCACATCAAGGACTCCAAAAACCCAACCTAAACCCTAAATCATAATCAAATCTATACGTATGAGAGTGAAATCAGTTTATATACCAAATTCCAGGGTTAGGGTTCCTAAATTAATTGGAAAAACAATTGTTGTTCACCAAAACCTAATCCAAAAACCCTAAATTCGAATTACACACAGATTTGGGGTTCCTAATGGCCATTACCATCTAAAAACAGAAATTTAAAGGAATAAAACTAGAGTTTTACCTGCAGGGAAGGTTCTTCTATGAAAGTCCTTCCTTCCCGAGTCTCCTTGACCCAAGTTTCCTGATTTCCTTGCTTGGAGGAGGAGAAAATGGAACCTAGGGTTAGGGTTTCGAATTTTTTGGAGTGGGGAGATGGATTTCTCTAGTGGAGGCTAGGGTTTCTCCTGTTTACATGAATGATGGCTTTGTGAGAGGCTTCTTTTTATATTAAACCTAGGTTTAGGGTTTCTATGCCTAGTTTTTAGGTTAAACCCCTTGGCCCTCTCATGTAGAACCTAATAGACTCAGGTTAAGTCAGTCTAGGGTTTTGAGGGTTCACCCTAATTTTAAATTCTAGGGTTTTGCCAGAATAGGGTTTTCTAACTAGGGTTTACTCATTAGGGTTGTCCTAATGGATTTCTAGGGTTAGACCTAAAACTAAATATTATTAACAACATATAATAGTTATAAAACTCAGCAAATAATTAAATTCATAATCATCTAAAATAGCTAAATTACAGAAAGACCCTTATATGGAAAAGTGGTAGTGACAAGTCTACCCTCCTAAAAGAAATTTCGTCCTCGAAATTGGACTGAACTGCAACAAGAATAACTCAGAAAAGAAATACCTCAAGTCTAGAAGAGATACGGGTATAGCTCGCGCATTTCGTCCTCTCTCTCCCAGGTTGACTCCCCTGGAGAGTGATGTCTCCATGCAACACGAACCAAGGGGATAGTTTGGTTCCGCAACACCTTCTCTCTGCGGTCCAAGATCTCTACGGGCTGCTCAGGGTAGCTGAGCGTCGGACCAACCTCAATCTCCGAGTGATCAAGTACGTGACTAGGGTCGGCCACGTACCGTCTCAGCTGCGACACGTGAAACACATTATGCACTCCCTCCAATGCAGGCGGCAAGTCCAGTCTATATGCCACTGCACCTACCCTCGCCAGAATGCCGAAGGGTCCGATGTAGCGTGGGCTAAGCTTCCCGCCTCTGCCAAAACGAATCGTTCCATGCGTCGGAGAAATCCGTAGGAAAACTAGATCGCCAACCTAACACAAAAATAGTCTCAACACGCAGTCTCAACAAACAAACAACACAACCAGAAAACAAC
The DNA here is from genome assembly GCA_036927795.1 of Iris macrosiphon. Lineage (NCBI taxonomy): Eukaryota > Viridiplantae > Streptophyta > Magnoliopsida > Asparagales > Iridaceae > Iris > Iris macrosiphon. The sequence goes on along the minus strand of JAYESA010000015.1, from coordinate 75,316,668 downwards.
AATCTATACCTGAAACTCAAGGGGTCTACGGTGGCTGTCGGCCCAATGCCGCTGTCTGTCCTGCGCCACTCGCAGTCTGTCTCTGATGAGTTTCACCTTTTCTGCTGCATCCACGACCATTTCTGGTCCTAGTAAGGCTCTCTCTCCAACGTCGTCCCACGATAGCGGTGTACGACACCTCCGTCCATAAAGAGCCTCAAATGGTGACATCTCGATGCTGGCCTGGTAGCTGTTGTTGTAAGCAAACTCTACCAGGTACAGATGATCCTCCCAAGAACCTCCGAGATCTAACACACAAGTGCGTAGCATATCCTCGAGAGTCTGAATAGTCCTCTCAGACTGCCCGTCTGTCTGGGGGTGATATGCGGTACTGAACTTGAGCTGGGTGCCCAAGCTAGCCTGCAGACTCCTCCAGAAGTGGGAAGTGAAACGACTATCCCGATCTGAGACGATGCTCACAGGAACTCCATGAAGCCTAACAATCTGACGCACGTACATCTCTGCGAGCCTCTCTGTCGACGTGCCCACCTTGAAAGGTAAGAAATGAGCTGATTTGGTCAACCTGTCCACGATGACCCAAATCGCGTCCTTCCCTCCTGGAGAGCGTGGAAGCCCTGAAACGAAATCCATGGTCACGTGCTCCCATTTCCATTCTGGAATCGGTAAAGGTTGAAGCAAACCACCTGGCCTCTGCCGGTCTGCCTTTACCTGCTGGCACACTAGACACCGAGATACGAAGCGTGCTACCTCGCGCTTCATTCCATACCACCATACGTGCTCCCTCAAGTCTCGATACATCTTGTTGGCACCGGGATGCATCGAGTACTGAGAGCGGTGTGCCTCCTGCAAAACCTCCTCGCGCAGCTCCCCGCTAGGCACACATATCCTTGTGCCGTGCCGTAGAGAACCATCATCTGCGATAGTGAAGTCGTCCGACAATCCCATCTGAACCTGTGCTCTGATACTCCTCAGAGTCTCATCATCGTACTGCGCAGCTCTGATCCTGTCCATCAGTTCGGACTGTATCTGTAATCCCCACATCTGAATTTCAGTACCGGGAACTAACACCTCAATCTCCAAGCTCTCTAAATCCGCCAACAAATGCCTATCTGTTGTCAAGTACATAGCCATCGGATACCTGCTCAAGGCATCGGCGACTACGTTAGCCTTCCCTGGATGGTACTGCAATGAGATGTCAAAGTCCTTCATCAACTCTAACCACCTCCTCTGTCTCATGTTCAGCTCCTTCTGTGTGAATACGTACTTCAAGCTCTTGTGGTCTGTGAAGATTTCCACACGCTCTCCGTACAGGTAATGTTTCCACAGCTTTAGAGCGAAGATAACTGCTGCTAACTCCAAATCGTGGGTGGGATAATTCTTTTCATGAGGGCATAACTGCCTGGAAGCATAGGCAATTACCTTCCCGTGCTGTTGAAGAACACATCCCAGACCCTTCCCTGAAGCATCACTGTAGATGGTAAAACCACCTGTCCCTGATGGCAACGTCAAAATTGGAGCTGTCGTCAACCTCTTCTTCAGCTCGTCAAATGCAGCCTGGCACTCCTCCGTCCACACAAAATCCACGTCCTTCCTAGTCAGTCTGGTCATCGGCGCTGCAATCTTGGAGAAGTCTTGTACAAACCTCCTGTAGTATCCTGCAAGCCCGAGGAAACTCCTGATCTCAGCTACCGAACTGGGGGTAGCCCACGACTCTACTGCCTCGATCTTCTGTGGGTTAACCGAGATTCCGTCACCCGATACCACATGCCCAAGAAATTCAACCTTGTCAAGGAAAAATTCACACTTAGAGAGTTTCCCGTATAGCTTCTCCCTCCTGAGAGTCTCTAAGACCAATCTCAGGTGCTCTTCGTGCTCCTCCGGTGTCTTAGAGTACACAAGAATATCGTCGATGAACACCACTACGAACTTATCAAGGTACTGGTGGAACACCTTGTTCATCAAGTTCATGAATACTGCCGGCGCATTGGTTAAACCAAATGGCATCACCATGAACTCAAACTGACCGTATCTGGTCCGAAAAGCTGTCTTCGGCGTGTCTTCTTTCTTCACCTTCACCTGGTGATAACCTGACCTCAAATCAATCTTTGAAAACACCCTCGCCCCGCTCAACTGGTCGAAAAGATCATCTATCCTCGGCAGCGGGTACTTATTCTTGATAGTGATATTGTTCAAAGCTCTATAATCAATGCACATGCGCACCGTGCCGTCCTTCTTCGGTACGAACAATACCGGAGCTCCCCATGGTGATGAACTGGATTTGATGAAGCCTTTGTCCTGCAGCTCCTCAACTTGCTTCTTCAGTTCTGCCAGCTCGCTGTTGTTGACTCTATAGACGTGTTGTGAAATGGGCTCCGCTCCTGGAACCAAGTCTATAGAGAATTCAACATCTCTGTCTGGCGGCAAGCCTGGCAACTCTTCTGGAAATACATCCAGGAACTCCGCTATCAGAGGATGTGGCAACTCCTCTTCTTCCGCCCTGGCTCCGCAAAATGTGCTCCTCCTCTGTTCCGCTGCTTCTCTGACGACCTCAAATTCCGGCTCTCCTGGTGGTCTAAACAATACTCTACCTCTATAACAATCTATAGTAGCATGATGCCTACTCAACCAGTCCATTCCGAGTACAATATCGTACCCCGGAAGTGGCATGACAAGTAAGCTCACGCTCAAGTCTCGGCCTCCTACTGATACTCTCCTGTCCTTGCAGTGATCACGGACTAGGATAATACCTCCACCAGTCATGATCTTGCAAGTCCTAGCTAATGGTTCTGTGTCTAAATGATGTCGAAGTGCATATGATACAGACACAAAACTATGGGAAGCGCCAGAGTCGAATAAGGTAAATACAGGAATACAATCGAGAAGAACCGAACCTGTGATCAAGTCTCCTGTTGGCTCGATCTCCTCGACTGCCATGGCGTATGCTCGCCCCTGGGGTGCACCTCTCTGCTGCTGATGCTGGGCGAACTTCTGATTTTGCGGTGGAAGTGGTCCCCTCTGTTGTTGGCCTCCTGGTACGGTAGGTACCCTGCCTGGTCCTCTCTGGGCGGCTGCTCCACCCTGACCTGGACGAGTTCGAATGGTAGGGCAATCCTTCAGCTGGTGTGTCGTCGATCCGCAGTACAAACATGAGCCTAACCTCTTCCTGCAGTTCTCTCTGGTATGTCCTGTCTTCCCGCAGTACGCACACTGGATGGCGGGCTGGTTCTGTCTCTGTTGCTGCTGGACCTGCCCTCGGGCTGGTGCCTGATGCTGCTGCTGAAAGGGCCTCTGCTGCTGCTGAAAGTGTGGACGCTTGCCTGGTCCCGCACTACTGTTTGCTCCCCCGGAAACATCGCGTCCCCTCTTGGGTCTGAGGTCCAAGTCATCCTCGGCTACTTGGGCATCCATCAATATGCCCTCATAGGTAGCTGTGCGACGTCCTGACGTGCGAGACTTGATCTCTCTTGTCAGCCCCTTTCTGAATTTCCGGGCCCTGTCCCCCGGATCTCTAATCATCGATGGCGCGAAGCGGCTCAGGCGGGAAAACTCCGCGGCATACTCGTCGACGGACGAGCTCCCCTGGGCTAAGTCATGGAACTGACTCTCCAAAGCTCCCAGGGCGACATCAGGAAAGAACTTTTCTTTGAAGAGCTCCTTGAAAGCTTCCCAAGTGAGTCCCCCGCGCAAGAGTCTCGGCTCCGTGCGAAACCATGTCAAGGCAATGTCGAACATCTGGCTGCCAGCGGCCTCGATCTGGAGCGCCTCTGGAATCTGCGCCAAACGCAAGTTCCTCTCGATGTCCTCTAGCCAATCATCGGCGTAGAGTATCCCTTCTGTCCCCTTGAACTCCCGAGGCATCATCCTCTTGAAGTCCACAATGGTGCCCGGCCTCTGTTGTTGCTGACCAGGTTGTTGCTGCTGCTGAGTGACTCTCTCCACAGCTTGGAGAGCCACTTGGTGAGCATTTTCCATGTTCACCCTCATCATCTCTGTCTGGGCCTGATGTGCCTCAGCCTGCACTCTCTGGGCCTCTGCCGACGTCCTCTGGGCATCGACCATGCCCTGTATCAAAGCGAACATCTGGGCCCCATCGACGGGCACACCCCCTAGATGCTGAGCTGGTGGTGGTGGAGGTGGTGGTGCCGTCGTAGCTGTGGGGACCCTCTGAACTGGTGGTGGAGGACCCCCGAATGCTGCAGACACTCCCACTTGTCCTGGAGATGTAGGAGGTGGTGCTGATGTCTGTCCGGCAGCGCGAGAGGTGGCAGACCTCTCTGAATCTGCTGCTCCGAGTCTCTGGGACCTTCTTGGCGGCATCCTGAAGACAAATCGAAAGATTCAATTAAGGCAATAGATATGATATCAAGGAAGGACAGAAAAATTTTCTAAAGGAATAAATCATTAAGAATAGTATCATAAGAATCAGAATTCCCTAATTGTGATTGAGCATATCCTTGGCCTAATTCCTATCACTACAATATCGCTCTAATGTGAATCTAAGACTACTGACTACAGACTAGACCTGCATGGGCCACCACTAAAACGTGTCACGACCCGCACCCGGAAATTGGGCATGAGTCGTGGGTACGTCCAGCCTACGCCGCAGCATCGGCGGTAGAACGCTGTCTAGGTCACAAATATAGTATATCCTGTCAAAAGTCTCAACTCCGTACGGAGGACAATGATACATAACCACAGTTCTATAATATACTCAATCACAACTATAAACATAATGGCACGATGAGAATTGAAAAGAGTTCTATTAAAACCAACCACAAGAAGTTCGACTCAAAACCTGGGTCTAAATGACCTCACAAAGTCACAAATAAAATAAATACATCTCAGTCTCAGTCTCAGTCTAAAGCAATAAATGCAGAAAAATAATCTAAGCATGGGCAGGCATGTTCTCCTCTAGGATAGGCACCTCCTCTGGGATTTCTGGGGTGAAATCCTCCTCTATTCCTGGACCGTAATGAGTAGGGCAAAAGTCCTCCAGGTTCTCTGAAAATGTTGTTATCCAGTCAGGATTGGAGCGAAGCACAAGCACTAACAGCAGTTTCATTAAATTGACAAAAATCTATAAACAGTGTAAGAGATACAAGATGGAAATAAAAGCTGAACATGTGAAGTACTGGAGAAATGAAATAGACAATAAAGCATCTAGCAATGAGCAATAAGTAGTAATGCTAGAACAAGTAAAATCTGAATAAAGATAAAACATCTAGCTAAGTGTTTGAAATATCAGTTTATTATGTGATCGGCTTGGGACTGGATCAGGCTGGTTATATATGATTAGCTATGATTCTTGAAGGTCAGGCTAACCATATGGTTAGCTATGATGCATGATAATGGTCAGGCTAATCATATATAACAGCTATGAAGCATGATGATGGTCAGGCCGCACCCGACGTGAGAAGTGGGGTGAGCTATGATGCATGGTAAGGATTTGGATATGATCACATAATCTACTAATAGTTCCCCATCCCCAGCTAGCACGGTGGATTCCAATCACGACTCCTCATGATGGGGATCTAGGGTGCTAACTCGTGTATCCACAGTGTCGGAATCAAGTATGTAATACACTACAATTTATAGAAGTAATCAACAATGAAAACTGTCAGAGAATGTACTCGCCTGTGGTCCTGAGCAGAATGTGAGGATCGAGGTCCAAAACGGAATCACAATGACCTATTTATGGAAATTCAATGTTAATTAATGAATTAAAAGAATAACATGCTTAACAATTCAAAAACGAGGTTTCTAGGTCACGTCTAAGGTTTTCTGGTCAATACTAGGTCCAACTAAGTCAAATCTAGGTTTTTGGTCAAAACTAGTTAATACCTTGCTTCTAGGTTCATACTAGCTATTTTAAACTAATACTAGTTAAAACTAGGTTGTGACTAGGTTTCTAGGTCCATCTCATGAGTATCTAGATACTAGGTATCATCATTATATATAACTCATATAGTGTGGTATATTGTATCTTGCTGAAACTAGTTACTATTTCTTATACTATATGCTATCAGTATGTAAATAACTTACATTTATATACTGAGCATATTCCTTAACTGACACCAACCAATTTATACCTTAACATATCTTATACCTTGACATTTACCCATATTCAACACCAACTTGACAGTCCCACTACACACTAGCCTAGCACACATTAACATTTAAAACTCATTTGCCACCCCACACCCACATACAGTCACATTGAGATACCTGATACCTTCCTCTACTCACATTAATACCCATTAGATACACCCCCTGTTCACTGCACACACAATCACTGATACCTAACTTCCTGGACCCCCCCTTGAGAACTTCCTCAGTTACACAGGCCTGGCATTCTGTCCTACACCCTTTAATATGTATACTGATACATATTCCTATGCACACAGTCACTAAAACACACACACACACTGAATGCACAGAACTCAGGCATCCCCCTCCCTAATCTGATACACAGTTACACAATACACATGAACTGGATACACACAACACCTACACTAACTGACTGCTCTCAGATTTCTTCTTCCACACACTGCACTGGCATCTAACACAGCTAGTTCACATTCACACACACCCAGCCACATAGGTATTTAATACACTGAACTCAGGGCTCTTGATACACAGTTATAAACACAGCATTAGCTAAACCATATAGGTAAACCAATGCACCAGTGAGTGGCTAACAACTGAAATAAAATCCTACATTGTTACTCTAAAAAATTGATACCAACTGACACACTACTAATGATACTAACATGAAGTCCTACCCTATGATTTACATATCCCTATCTACTGAACACATAAGTATATTACACACACAGTATACAAAATCCTAACACAACCCCCAATTCACTCAGCACACTGGTACACATTGAAATACACACACTAAACTCTAGCTAGGTTCACACAATACTTAAACACACAGGCAACTAATACACAGTCCCAAACACACACTGCTACTCTAGGGGTTTAGTTCACTCTCACAAAGCACTGAAACTGGAATACTCACATATGTGTTGATACCCACACAATTACCTAACCCAGAATTCCTCAATGAACTCACTCAATTCTGGGACACAGCACATGGACACAGGTAACACACAATACAACACTATCTATACACACACACAATTAGATACACAGGAACACACATTGGGTTCTCCCTGTTCACAGTCACCTGAGTTCACCCTCACATACTGCTATACCCATAGGTACACCCTCTGCCCACTGCACACAGAGACCCAACTGTGCATATCCTGCACACACACTGAGACACACAACCTACACACAGGAAACTAACTGAAACACTACACACATACCCAGTTATATACAATACTCAGAATTTACACCCAACCCCACACAACCTATTCACTGAACACACACACACACATGCTGAAATCCTACACTGACTGATACTCCATCTATAAACAACCAATGCACAGCCACAGGTACCCAGTTCACATCTGAACAAGGAAACACAGTTCTCAGTTGCCCTTTCTCTCCTCCTTCTCACACAGGCACAATAACCCACCCCAATCCAATACACTCATGCACACATACTTAAACACAGGGTAATTAGGATACTCAAACACATACCCGACTGTACAAAATGAATTTCTGCTCACAGTTCACAAAACTGCACAGTTCAGGCCAAAACCCGACTATGCACAGACCTCTCACTGCACACCCCCGATCATACAGTGAACCCTCTCTACAAAAATTACACACACAACTGCAACCCTAGACACATATGTACAAACACATCAAATTCATATACATATGTATAGTTATACATAGACATCATACAGCATTCATCAAATTAGATATTTTAGGGTAAATTAGATAGGTATTCATCCTGTGAAGCATTTAATCAAGCACGTAATGTGCAAAAACGGATCCCACATCAAGGACTCCAAAAACCCAACCTAAACCCTAAATCATAATCAAATCTATACGTATGAGAGTGAAATCAGTTTATATACCAAATTCCAGGGTTAGGGTTCCTAAATTAATTGGAAAAACAATTGTTGTTCACCAAAACCTAATCCAAAAACCCTAAATTCGAATTACACACAGATTTGGGGTTCCTAATGGCCATTACCATCTAAAAACAGAAATTTAAAGGAATAAAACTAGAGTTTTACCTGCAGGGAAGGTTCTTCTATGAAAGTCCTTCCTTCCCGAGTCTCCTTGACCCAAGTTTCCTGATTTCCTTGCTTGGAGGAGGAGAAAATGGAACCTAGGGTTAGGGTTTCGAATTTTTTGGAGTGGGGAGATGGATTTCTCTAGTGGAGGCTAGGGTTTCTCCTGTTTACATGAATGATGGCTTTGTGAGAGGCTTCTTTTTATATTAAACCTAGGTTTAGGATTTCTATGCCTAGTTTTTAGGTTAAACCCCTTGGCCCTCTCATGTAGAACCTAATAGACTCAGGTTAAGTCAGTCTAGGGTTTTGAGGGTTCACCCTAATTTTAAATTCTAGGGTTTTGCCAGAATAGGGTTTTCTAACTAGGGTTTACTCATTAGGGTTGTCCTAATGGATTTCTAGGGTTAGACCTAAAACTAAATATTATTAACAACATATAATAGTTATAAAACTCAGCAAATAATTAAATTCATAATCATCTAAAATAGCTAAATTACAGAAAGACCCTTATATGGAAAAGTGGTAGTGACATTGACCTTCTCCACTGCCTGTGTCACCAACTCTGGACCAAGTATCTGACGCTCTCCCACGTCACTCCAACAAACTGGCGACCTACATTTCCTGCCGTACAGTGCCTCATAAGGTGCCATCTGTATGTTAGCCTGGTAACTGTTATTGTAAGAGAATTCCACCAAGTGTAGGTGGTCCTCCCAAGATCCTCAAAAATCAATCATGCACGCTCTCAACATATCCTCTAATATCTGTATCGTGCGCTCTGACTGTCCATCAGTCTGTGGATGATATGCAGTGCTGAACTTGAGACGAGTTCCTGGGCTCTCCTGCATACTCCGCCAAAAATACGACGTGGATCTGGAATCACGATCCGATACGATGCTGACAGGCACTCCATGTAATCGTACTATCTGCCTCATATACTTGTCAGCTAAAATCTTCGTGGATTGCCCAACTCTGAAGGGCAAGAAATGTGCAGACTTGGTGAGTCTGTCTACGACAACCCAAACTGCATCCTTCCCGCTAGGCCTTCGCGGGAATCCTGTGACGAAGTCCATGGTAATGTGTTCCCACTTCCACTCGGGAATGGGAAGCAGCTGCAATAGTCCTGCAGTTCTCTGTTATACAGCCTTGTCTTGCTGACATACCAAGCATCTTGCCACGAATCTCGTAATCTCTCTCTTCATCCCATGCTACCAGTAATGTTGCCTCGAATCTCGGTACATCTTCGTACCCCCGGGATGAATAGAATAATCGAGCTATGAGCCTCGGTCATCAACTCTTGGCGTAGCTTGCCACTCGGAACGTATAGGCGATCTCCACACCTCAATGTTCCGTCTTCATGAATCTTGAGTCCAGTTTCATATCGGCCTCTGTCCTTTCTCGCAGTCGTCTAAATCTCGTATCCGTAGGCAAGGCTGCCTTGATCCTCTCAATAAATGCGGTCTGAATCCTCGAGACCGGTCATATGTCCATCCATGCCTGGCAATACAACCTCAATCCTGAGTTCCTGAGAATCCTTCAACCACTGGCGATGAGTCATAAAATATGCCATAGGCTTCCTACTCAAGGCATCTGCTACTACATTCGCCTTGCCAGGGTGGTACTGTAACTCGATATCATAATCTGTCATCAACTCTAACCAGCGTCTCTGCCTCATGTTGAGCTCCTTCTGTGCGTAGACATACTTCAGACATTTATGATCTGTGTAAATCTCAACACGCTCACCATAAAGGTAGTGTCTCCATAGCTTTAGTACAAATATCACCGCAGCTAGCTCCAAGTCGTGCGTCGGATAATTCTTCTCGTGAACTCTCAGCTGTCTCGATGCGTAGGCTATCACCTTGCCGTGTTGCATCAGTACACATCCCAATCCGCTCCTAGACGCATCACTATACACTACATATCCTCCTGATCCTGAAGGTAGTATCAAAATCGGTGTTGATGTCAGACGCTTCTTCAGCTCATCGAAAGCCGCCTGACACTCGTTGGTCCAGATAAACTCCTCGTCCTTACGCGTCAGTTGCGTCATAGGCACAATAATCCTCAAAATTTTTTTACGAACCTCCGATAATATTCGGCAAGTCCGAGGAAGCTCCTGGTCTCTGTAACAGGTGCAGTGGTTGGCCATGTCTCAACTGCAACTATCTTCTCCGGGTCAACTGTTAGTCCATCTCCGGTGATTATGTGCCCCAGAAATGGTACTCTATCCAGGCAGAACTCACATTTACTGAGTTTGGCGTACAGTCTCTCATGTCTCAACGTCTCCAACACGATCCTGAGATGCCTCTCATGCTCCTCCTGGCTCTTGGGATATACCAAGATGTCATCTATAATTACCACTATGAACTTATCTAAGTACTGGTGGAAAACATTGTTCATCAAGCTCATAAATACTGCTGGTGCGTTGGCTGAACCAAACGACATGACTAGAAACTCATAGTGTCCTTACTTTGTCCAAAAAGCCGTTTTTAGAATGTCCTCTCGCCGTACCTTGATCTGACGATAGCCTGATCTGTGATCGATCTTCGAGAATACATATGTGCTGCTAAGCTGATTAAACGTACCGTCTTGTCTTTCTTCAGCATAATTAAGATGACACTAGCCCGAATGAAACCCTTGTCTAAGAGATCCTCTACTATGGAACTTCAAATCAACCAACTCTACGGTGCTAGTCAGAAGTCGTGAAAAATAACTGGCTCGGCTCTTGGAGTCAACTCTATAACAAACTATATCTCTCTGTCAGTGGCAGGCCTGGAAGATTCTCTAGAAACACATCCTCAAATCCTGATATAATATGGTGGTACACTGGTTTACCTCCTGCGTTGTATACCCCTAAGGTAGATGGGCACCATGCTCCCAGGCTCTCTGAAGAAACTCAAACTCAGGGTAATCTGGTGGTCTAAGGATGATACAACCACGACGGCAATCAAGCATTGTGTGGTATTGGCTCAACCAATCCATGTCTAGGATAATGCCATTGTCTAGACTTTAACCTCAAGATAAATTCTCCTGTTCTATTTTCAACATCAATCCCCAAAAGAAAAATGTTTCCTAGCCTAATGTATAATTTCTCTTCTCCTCAAGGTTTTCCCTAAAATTTATTCCTCGAATTTATTCTTTTCGTTATTCCTCTCTCCAAGTCACAAGTACAATAATGGTATTACTCAACCACATACTAAAATTCCTGGAATCCGATCATTATCTTCCAAGTGAGATTCCTAAATTTTATCTTCTCTAGTCCATAATATCGTTCCTGATATCGCTATCATTTACAACAATTAAATTCCTAGCATCGAGCTATACACTTCCATAAATTATTCTAGGTCATGAATAACAATCTTCCTGCTCCTAGTACTTCCAAGATCACTGCTATCTCAAGCACGGGTAGGGTACTACGGGCTCCAATTCTTATGCTACCCTTCCACACTAGTTCTAGAATCCAAAGAACCCATCAATCTATCCTGATAAGGTAACAATCTTCTCCGAGAAAGGTATACAAATTCTGTCTTCCGTCGTCTGGTCTTCGATCTTCTTCTGGAGGAAAATCATCAGTTACAAGCATTCTTCTCCCCGAATAATAGGGGACGAGAAACAAGGATAGCGATATTGACGAAGATTGAACGAATGCAAATTGGAAGTCCAAGGGCGATAATCACATACAAAGAGTTTTTAAAATCGATTATGGATTGGGATCCTATTTAACAATCATAATATCTATTCCTAATTTGCAGGCTCGCTTGGCACAGTCAGGTGACCAAGACGATTTTAAACGGACCTGCATGGGCCGCCACAAAAATATGTCGCACCCCTGTCCCAAAATACGTAGGACCAGGAATACGTGACACGCCAGCTACGTATTCGACCAGACTCTGGTCTGACTCGAATACGTATAAGCTGTAAAATAAAAAGGACACTATCTAGATATCCCATAAATATAAACTTCTATGTCTCAATCCACAATGTACAGCAGTATACAAGAAAGAGCTATATGTGCTAGAGTCGGTCGCCCAATAACATACTAACTCGAATAGACGCAAGAAGAAGTATGAGTCTATAAAAACTAGGCTACAATAGCAGATGAATAATCAATGTAAAATAACCATAATGCCTGTAGATTAGATGTGAGTACCTGGTACCATGCTCGCAAGACATACAACTCCAACAACCACTACAAATGCTCCGAAATTATCTATGCTGCAAAACTGGCAGGGAACCAGGTCCTCAGAGGGACGTAACAAGGTACAAAAATACAGCATGCCAAGTATATAGAAAAGTACAAGTACAACAATAGGGTACTTCTATCATAACCAAACAAGTATGACACAGTGTAAAGACAATGTTCGACGCGTGTGCTTTCTAAAATGAAACCGTAGCTCCGAACACAGAGACACACGGGGCGTACCGTAGCTCCGAGCACAGAGACACACGGGTGATACCACTACACTAGATACAGGATCACTACAGAGATACTACATACATATATAATCGCGTGCAGAGGAACCCAAATGTCTAGTAACTGTCTTCCCCTTCCCAAGTGGTCAACGATGGTGCGCTGAACCTGACCCTCTATCTAACAGTCCCGACACACAGAAGTAATCTCAACAGACGTGACCCTAAGGTCGTTCCAGTCTCTGGTCATGATGTCAGTATCAGGATACAGGAATCTGGCACGATCACAGTGTATGACTGTGTCCTGGGGTGTCGATATACTCAGGTACGCATATCGAGATGCTACGAAACATCCAACAATCTTTCTAAGACGTTATGATGTACGCCTTCACCCGGTTGTGAACCGGACGCAAAGTATCGAACGTCAACATAAATACGTGCACAATGTACATAACGAAATAATAAATATCTGTAATCTAAAATACAGGGTGGCAAGATACACTTGCCTGTGTGCGGCTGCTGATGACGGGGATCCGTTACCACGTCCAAGTCCTCAGGTCCCGCAGTACCTAGAGATGAGATACCAACCAAAAATCAATAATCTATTCTACGTCAATCAGGGATGTGACACACATCTACACCTAGACCCAGTATCAGCTACGACTCACGGGGACAAGTCGCTAGGGGGTTGACCCCGGTTGACTATCGGTACGATACAGTAATCAACTAGTCATCTGTACACTCTCCTAAACCAATCCTCATTCTTACTATATTCATCACATGGTTTCGTAGTCCAGGTATGCTCAATCCCTGACAGTATTTACTTATTAAATATTAGGTCTTTCTCAACCCTCAGTATCATTTCACCCGCAATCACTATTCGTCCATACAGATTTTCATGCACATAAATAAATATGTTAAACCCTAAATCTCAATGTCTATCATTCAAATACATTTTTAATATACTGATGACGAATAAATCCCAAGTTCACCATAAAACCTTAATCTCAAGTCATTATATTCCACGTTCACATTAATCATCATTGCCCTTAGTCATCATTAACCTAAATCACATTCACCTTATTCAACATTAACATTAATCACATTTACCTCATTCAACATGAACATTAATCATCACTAGGAATACATGATTATTTATACTTCACCACAACTACACAATATTAATAAACACCAACCCTAGCTAAATCCACACATCCATATATATGCCAACAATATAACCATTAAATACCAACAACTATATCTACATATATGCTCAAAATACTACATCGTATACCACATTGAAACCTAAACCCTAGCTACTATTAACACATGAATATATGTAATTAAAATCCTATCTAAACACTAACACAAATCTAGATTTAATCAAGAGAGGGGGAGAGTCGACCTCGACGAGGTGGTTGATGCTGGCCGGAATGAGGTGGTGCAGGGGAGACGATGAGCTCGGGGTGGTGGTCGTGGTGATGATGATCTCGGGAGTTTGTGGTGGTGGTGATGATGGTGATAATGGTGGTGGTGAAGGTGGCTGGAAGAGTAGAGATGGCCGAAAGAGGGGGAAGTGCACAGCGGGATCGTAGCGGGGGGGGGGGAGCTGCTGAATCGGCCGGACTGTGCTGCGGGTTCAGCACCGCACAGTCGCCGGACGGGGGAAAACTGTATCGGAGCGGGGGTTGCTGAATCGGCCGAACTATGCTGCGGGTTCAGCACCGCACAGTCGTCGGACGGGGGGGGGGGGGGCGAACTGGATCAGAGTGGGGGCTGCTGAATCGGTCGAACTGTGCTGCGGGTTCAGCACCGCACAGTTGCCGGACGAGGGGGGGAACTGGATCGGAGCGGGGGCTACTGTCGACAGAAGTGAGCCGGAGAAGCTGCTCAGCCGGAGCGGGTCAGGGGGTACTGCTGACCGGATCAGTCGGCCGGACTGAAGTCAGCCGTCGGACTGAGTCACACGCCGGAGAGGAATCAGTCGCCGGCCGGAGAAGTTCTTCAGGAAGAAGAAGGAAGAATAAGAATAAAGGAAGAAGAAAAAGAAATTTTATGTATGGAAAATACTAGGGAGGAGGAGAGAGAGAGGGGGGCTTTCTAGGCTCCTTGGGATTAGGGTCTGCTTGGGAGTTGTGAGGGTGATGGTGATGGTTTTATAGGGAGGGGTGTATTGGATGGAGGGTGGAGATGTTCCTATTTAAAATAGAGGGCTAGGATTTTACATGAGTAAAAATTATTTCTTTACGAGGAATGGAGTGGGGTCTCTCCATATGGTCATGGACAATAGGGTGAGGACACCTAAATTAATAAATTGTAACTAAGCCCCTTAAATTTGGAAAATTGCACGAACACATAAAATGATACGAAAATTATGAAGAAAATTATGTTTGGTGATTTGCATGGTGAGGGGGTGTATGGTGTTTGGCATGGGTTTAATTTAATGGCCATCAGGATTAATTAGGGATTAAAATAGGATTAGGCAACATTGGTATCCCCGATTAAAATAGAATTAAAGTATCCCGCACTTTTAAATTAAATGGGGGCACTTCGGGTCAAAATTTGGAAATGACACAAAGGTCAAAAATGGTGGGGGCTTGGAGTCAGTCTTGGACCCTTTAGTTGGTCCGGCTCAACAGGTTAAGTTGGTATCTCAAAATTTAGGATAACGACACAGGTGTCCGACACGGAATTAAATATGGATTTTAGGATACGAGAAGTTGTGTAATTAATTTAGGGCACAACGGATTTGATTTTGTGTGACGAAAAAATCCAGTGCCTAAATTGGCGAGTCAAGTCAGAAGTACAATAGTCCGATGAAATTTATGGGCAGATATTGGGCTCCGAATAAAATAACAACGGTAGGGTGCGCCAAAGATTTAATTAAATAAATTAAAATAACAGACAACACAACTCTACTCTAAACCTCAACATCTGCTGCTAAATCCAAAAAAATTTTCCAGTCCAACCCTGACTATCTATAGAATTAATCGAGAGGGTTTACAACGTCCAACACTCTAGAGAACGTGGTATCTGCATAAATATATATACATCTGTATCGCTCCGAAGAATGCGGTATCTGTATAAATGAGGTGGGTGTCCGATACGCCTACTAGTCGTCCTCCCCGCCCAATGATCTATGCATGTTGTATCCACAACATGCTTTAGCTACTACGCTGAGACATAGTGCAAGTATCGGCATCGTAACTCTGGCTCATAGTCTATCGTTAGAACAATAGCCCAATCTTACAACCAAACAAGGATAAGGATTGGACCACCATACTATAATAGTCTATGCTCCGACTACTAATAACTGCTAAGTCTTCTAACATGCATCACTAATAGCAGTTATTCCCTATCCGTTGTACGACCTACACGTACAGGTGGCCAACCGAATACGCAAGTTCGTGCCCCATATGAGACTTACAATACGTGTAAGAAATGTGTCAAGGCCTGGGGAGTCATACTGGTAACTCCACGACTTTAAGTGGGTCGACTAGACACTAGGTCAGACACAAGTCCTAAAGTCAACGCCTTCGTTGACTGCATCCGAGTTTTCTCGGACGTGCACAGTCACTACTAGAAAAAGCGTGATTAACAACGCATTTTAGCGATTCCATGTAAAAATGCCTCTAATGAAAGGTAAATTAGCGACTCCATGTAAAAACGTCGCTAGAATTCGCTAAATGGCGACATTTAGCGACGTTTAGCGACTTTTATTTAGATTTTAAAAGATTAGTCACTATAAGTTTAATTAAGGTCGCTAAACGTCGCTAATATGTCTAATTTAGCGATGTTTAGCGACGTATTTAGTGACGTATATATTAAAAATATTTAGCAACGTGTTTAGTGACGTATTTGACGTTACTAAAGCTTATTTTAGCGACGTTGTTATTTGACGTTGCTAAACGTCGCTAAACGTCGCTAAATTTTGTTAATTAGGGCTCAGTTTTCTTTTCCCCCATCTGTCAAAATTTTTGAAAACTTTCGATTTTCCCCCACCCCCCCTCTCCGGCGACCGGCTCTCCACGGCTGCGGCTACTTTGGCATCCCCCTCCTCTAACTCGAGCTCTAGGTAAACCCTCTCTCTCTCTCTCTCTCTCTCTCTCTCTCTTACACACACACAGGACACACATGTGACACTGACACAACACATACTTGACAGATACGACACACACACACAGACACTGACAAACACACACACACACACACACACACACACACTCATACAGACACTGACACTGACACAAATACGACACACACACACACACTGATACAAACACTGATCAGGACCTAGGGTTAGGGTTAGGTTTTTTGACCTGGGGTTAGGGTTAGGGTTAGGGTTAGGGTTTTTTATCAGGATTGATTCCTATACATCTATTTTATTCAATATTATCAACTATTAGTTTATTCATAGAATATTTGATCTATTTGATGTGTCCATGTAAATTTAGGGTTGGTATCATGGTGGTGTGGTGTATGGAGGATGTATCCTAGAGTATCTTGGTGTTGCACACCAAATGTTTGTGAATTGGACTAGTGGTTATGTGTGTGTGTCTATTTATACCTTAGAGTATCATATGATATGTATATGTAAATTGGTGTATTATCTATTTGCATATGAGAGAGTATACGCATATATATGTTTATCTCGATATATATATATATATATATATATATATATATATATATATATATATATATATATATATATATATATATATATATATATATATATATATATATATATATATATATATATATATATATATAGCTACTGTTATCTGTGTTGGTGTTTATAGTATAGTGTCTTCTAGCTGTGCTTGATGTGGGAGAGGGTAGAAGAGTCGAGTTGTGTGTGGGTGTCACTACTGAACTATGAGGCTTCAGGAACTGAACTCAATTCAGTTTGGCCAAGTGCATTAGGCAAGCTGGCAATGTGTTGTAGTGGTGTCGGGTTGGCATTGTGAAGAGGGGATTGGTTCCTGTCATCTTCTGCAGTGGGAGAGTGTTGGTGCACACTTGAGCAGCATCAAACACATGCATGCTTGAGCAATGGCAAGGTAGCAGCAAGCACTGCTGTGAGGCAGTAGCTAAGGACAGTTGGAAACAACTAAGTGAAGGAAAGATTTAGCCATTGCAGCAGTAGTGCAAAGTATCAGAGGTTGCAGACTTAGTTAGGGTCTGCAGGAATGTGTTTGGTTTAAGGTATAGCAAGTATCGGGTAGGTGTTCACAGGTCACTTGTTGCATGCCAATACAGCCCTTAACTGATACTGTGGTATCAGGGATTTAATTGGCAAGAGTGATCAGTGCAGTGCAGTTCAATTAGAGCACAACAGTGCTGTGAAGTAAACTAATACTGTGGTATCAGGGAGGAGTGACTGCTATGGGTTATAGTCCAGTGAGCAAGTATAAGGATAAAGTGCAAGGTGTCAGGCCAAGGGGTTGTAGTTTGGGAGTGCAGAGTATTCAGGTAAGAGGCTCTCAGTGTGGATAGTAGAGTACTTAATATCAAAGCAGAATATCCAAGTAGTCCAGTATCAAGTGGGAGTAACAAGTGACTGGGACCAAGGTATTATTGTGACATACATTTATGAGCTAAGATGTGAGTTGGGGTAAGGTAGGATATTAGTTAAGTTATACTAGTAGTATTTATTATAGCTAATATTAACTAGTATACTTAGTAATAACTAGTATTAGCTAGGCATTAAGTAGTATAAACTAGAATTCCTTAGTATGACCTAGAAGACATAGTGTAGCAAGGTATTAACCTAGTATTGACTAGTATAAACTAGTATGGATCTAGAAGTGGCTTAGAAACATCACCATTAACGAGTTAACCGTGTTTATCATTTCAAAACACTCATTAACATTTATATTCCATATCTAGGGCTCTTAGACTTTGATAAATGAAAGTATGTATTATATCAGTTATGAAATAAAAGTATTGCTTATTTTAGACTTTGATACATGGTCAGTTGTTTTGAATATTGCTTATTTTAGACTTTGATAAATGAAAGTATGTATTATATCAGTTATAATTTTTATAGTATGGTTAAGTTATGAAGTTAGGTGATAAACCACGGTATGTAATGATTTATATGATACATACTATCATTTTTGTAGAAGTATCTAGAAATGGATATGAATTACTATCTGCGTCATCGTTCGTAGATGTATAACCGTCATCCTGATGACATGTGCGGTGTACGAGATGAATTCATTGAGGGTGTACAGCAGTTCCTGCAGTTCGCCAAGGCGTTCCCTCAGTACATGGACGGTACCAAAATTAAGTGTCCGTGTGTGAGATATCGCAACAGGAAATATCATCCAGAAGTGGAAGTTACATATCATTTATACTCGAAGGGTTTCACGTCGAATTACTATCAATGGACCGTGCACGGAGAACTTGTATCTCTAGCATCGGAGTCGGAGCCCTATGTGGAGCCGTATATGGATGTCCACGACCACGATGCTTACGACGACAGGTTGGTGAACATGGTTTATGATGCGGTGGGGCCTAGTTTCAATTCGGACAATTATGATGCGGAGGGACCTAGTTTCAATCCGGACAATTATGATGCAGCTGACGAAGCACCGAATGCCGATGCTGCAAAGTTTATGGAGTTGCTGGGGAATGCAAGGACTCCACTATATCCTGGTTGTGAGGATCATTCACCGTTGGAGGTGGTTACAAGATTATTGCGCATCAAGTCCGATTTTAACATGTCAAAAGAATGCTATAATCGACTGCTCGATTTGATTATAGAGATCTTGCCCGAGGGTGCAAAGTTGCCTAAAGACTTCTATTGATCTAAGAGGATGGTGAGATCGCTTTGGATGGGATACGAAAAAATCGATGCATGTCACAACGGGTGCATGTTGTACTACAAAGACGACAAGGATGAAGATGCGTGCAGATTTTGTGGTGCTGATCACTACAAGGCCACTATTAGAGAAAAGTCTGTCGGTGCAAGGAAGCCTACCGATTCGATGCACTACTTGCCTTTGACGTCACGGTTGTAGCGGTTGTTTATGGTTAAGGAGACTGCAGAAAACATGAGTTGGCATAGGAAAAAATAGATTGAAGGAGTATTGGATCATCCATCCAATGGAGAAGCATGGAAGCACTTTGATCGAGAGTATCCACATTTTGTCGAGGAAGCGCATAATATCAGATTGGGGCTCTCCTCTGACAGTTTTACCCCATTCGGACTTTCAGGCTCCCAGTATTCGTGTTGGCCTGTGATCGTCACTCCGTACAATCTACCGCCTTGGATGTGCATGAAGACTCCGTATATGTTCCTAACCGTTATTATCCCGGGTCTGAACAATCCGAAGAGGAACATCGATGTGTATTTACATCCTTTGATAGATGAGTTGAATCAGCTGTGGGAAGTAGGTGCCAACACGTACGATATTTCTAGAAAGCAGAATTTTCAGATGAAGGCAGCACCTATGTGGACTATCAACGACTTTTCGGCCTATGGAATGTTATCGGGATGGAGCACCCATGGTCGTCTCTTATGTCCGTATTGCATGGACCGTACTCAGGCTTTCCGTTTGAAACACGGAGGCAAACCGTGCTTCTTCAATTGTCATCGACAATTTTTGCCGAAGGATCATTCGTACCAGAGGAACCGAAATGCTTTTCGTGCGGGAGTTGTGGAGAAGGCCAATCCACCGCCAAGGTGACCCGGATACACGATATGGAAAGAGGTAAAAGATTTACCAAGTCCTATCGAAGAGCCTGCTAAGGGGTACAAGTGTGACGGATTTGGTCGCACCCATAACTGGACGAAGAGGAGTATATTCTGGGATCTGCCTTATTGGAGCACCAATCTGATCAGACATAACCTTGATATCATGCATATCGAGAAAAATGTGTTTGATAACATAATTAATACTGTAATGGAGGTAAAGGGGAAGACGAAAGATAATCCGAAGGCCAGGTTGGACTTAGAAGAAATATGTAGACGTCCTGCATTGTATTTGATAGAGTAGGGGAATGGAAAGTTAAAGCAACCTAAGTCAGTTTTCTCACTAGAGAAAGAGGATAAAGGTAGATTTTGTAGGTGGATTCAGGGTCTAATGTTTTCAGACGGGTACGTGTCGAACTTGAGAAGATGTGTCGACCTCAAGGAGAACAAACTGGTGGGTATGAAGAGCCACAATTGTCATGTATTCATAGAGAGGTTAATTCTGATTGCATTTCGGGAATTCTTACCGCAGGTCGTTTGGGACCCATTGACAAGCAAGACAAGCATATTCTTCAAAGATCTTTGTTGTACTAAGTTGCTCGTCGATCGTCTAGAAAAGCAAGAGAAGGACATTACGGTAACACTATGTAAGCTCGAGAAGGTGTTTCCTCCTGGATTCTTCGACTCTATGGAGCATTTGCCAATTCATCTTTCCTATGAGGCACGTGTTGGTGGTCCTGTCGGTTATCGGTGGATGTACCCCTTCGAGCGGCATCTGAATCACCTAAAGAGAAAGGTGAAAAACAAGGCACTGGTTAAGGGCTCTATTTGTGAAGCTTATGTTCTCGAGGAGATTACAAACTTTTGCTCGACGTATTTCATACCGCATGTTGCTACTAATAGGACAAAAACTCTGAGAAACGACGACGCATATCAGGAATCTAATGATGCAATACTCAAAGTATTCAATGCGTCCGAAAAGCCTTCGGGAAAAATGAAGAAAAGATATTTGAATGACAACGAGCTAAGGGCTGCTCAATTGTATATATTACTCAATTGCGACGAGGATGAAGTGGAGAAGCTAGAGGGGTAAGTAATTAATACGTTCACGTTTACATCATCTCAATATAATAGTATAAGATACTATTATGCTACTAATCCGCAGTTGCTTCATTATTTTTCAGCACATATAATGATGAGTTGAGGTCGGTTAGACCCTATATAACAGACGAAGAAGTAGAACAAAATATGAGATGCCATTTTCCTTTTTGGTTGAGCGTATATGTAAGATACTTGGTAATTACTTTTTATTTTTGCACTTGCAAAATAAACAACTTACTATCGCTACTTTGGTATTTAGGTCGATCGTCTAATAACACCCGAGACTGAATCTATTAGAAATCTAGCCAAGGGACCAATTACTGCCGTAAAAATATGGCCAAGTTTCTGTGTGAATGGGTTCAGGTTCAAGTCAACAAATGCTCCTATCAGAGACAACTTTCTGGATCTTGATTCCACAAAAAATAGTTGTTTGTGTATCAAATCTTCGAACTACAAAGACGTCAATCCGGGCAATAATTTTTTTGGCATCTTACGAGAGATTGTGGAGTTGACATATAATTATGGCACAGAACATGCTAATATCGTGCTATTCAGGTGTGAATGGTTCGATCCGATTCAAGATCAAGGTTGAAAAATTGACAAGCATGGCCTTGTGGATATAAACTACAAGCGTAGATATCAAGGCTACGAACCATTTATCCTATCAAGTCAGGCTCAGCTCGTGTACTTCACAACTTATCCTAGACGAGGGACAGCGAGGTCAGATTGGTGGACAGTATGCAAGACTAAAGCTAGAAATACCTTTGATATTGATGAAATAGCTTATTAGGAGGACGATCTACCTCTTGTAACAAATATTGTAGATGTGGACTCAACGAAAGTTACTCATTACACGAGTAATAATATAGAAGATGCAGAATTATCCGAAGAGGAAGATGAAGTAGATGAAAGTGAAGATGAGGAGGAGGAAGAGGAAGAGGAAGAGGAGGACGAGGAAGGCGAACAAGATGAATTTTCTGAAGATGATTGAAAATAAAATATATTGCCTGAAGAATGTAACTATATTTTGACTGTAGAATGTAGATCAAGGTTAGAAAATTGACGAAGTAGATATACTATTTTAACGAATATATGTATTATATTTTGACTGTAGAATGCTTTGAGATATGCATCATATTTCGACTGTAGAATGTACTATATATTTGTGTTTCTCTATATTCATCATATATTGTTATCAGATATGACAGGACGACGCAGAGGATTCGGCAGGTCCTGAGGTAGACAGAGTGCTCCTCCGGTACTGCCTACTGTTGGTTCCAGATTATCGTCGCCCAGTACTCCAGTATATCGATCACTCACATCTCCGAATGTTGGGACGAGTAGTTCTAGGCGTGATAGTACACCCTCGTCCAGCGTTCCTCCTGCTGACGGAACCATGGAGAGAGATGAGCATGTCGAGGAGGTCATGCCCACGTTGTCCCAACATCAGCAAGATCCTCCATGCGCACCTCCGGAGGAGACGAGGACAGAGATTTGGGCCGACGGTACAAAGTAAGTCAATTAGATGGTTTAGTATAATATATATCGTGTATTTCTTTATTCATCGTATATTGACTTTTTTAGTATTCTAAATAATTATCTCTGTATAGATATCGTCCATCGTCGGTTCAGCGACGCCTGGGCCAATTTCTGAGGAACAACTACGGTGGCCCTTGGATCAACTACTCTGAGGCTCCGGAGGAGAGGAAGGCATTCTAGTTTGTGCACTTCCAGGTAAAAGTATATTAAATAAATCCTCTAATTTATGCATATTATATAACTTATCCGTGATGCTCACTTACTAAATTATTTATTGTAGCAAACGTATTTCTATCCTCCGCACCGGGCCGAGTTGATCGAGCGGCTCTTTCCTACCGTTGCCGCCAAGCTTATCCGAGATGCTCTGGATGACCAGAAGGCTCGTGATCGTGCTGGAAAACCGATCCAAGGTTGGATCACGCCTGAGAAGTGGACTGCGATGAGGGCTAGATTCGATGATCCGAGCTACAAGAAAAGGTCTGAGAAGGCCAAGGCGGCTAGGCGGAATGCTGCCAAGTGGTGTGGTGGCTCGATTCCGATGACGGAATATTTCCATCGTTTGGTATGTTTTTTCTTTTAAAATATATTATTTTAATGTAAGTACCATAAAATGGTACTTGGAAAAAATGTTTAAGTTTAGTACTAAATAATATATTTTTCACAGGTACAGAGGGGTGAGGATGCAAACATGGTGACCGTCTTCTTGGCCACCCATCACAAGGACGAAAATCTCATTGATGAGAGGGCCTCCCAGACCTATGTAAGTATTACTTTACTTTGTGTTAATTTTAATATAACTTAGGCAATTATCGAGTTTCCAAACCTTTCTAGGCCGAGTATCTTAGGCTGCGTGAGCGGGCGACTGCTAGTGCACCTACACCTGGAAAGGCTGGTACTTCGTCGCAGCCCGCTCCAGCTCCGTCGGCGGACGACCTGTGGGTGACCGCAGCTGGTGGTCTCCAGAGGGGTACGTACTACGGTACAGGCTCCTATGGCGCCCTGGTTGCGACGCAGTCATCTAGGGCCTCCCCGACAGTTGCGTATTCCATACATCCCTCGCAGTCGCAGCCCTCGCAGTCGTCGGCCAGAGTCCAGGAGGCCGTTGACCGTCAGATTGCGTCTCTCCGTGAAGAGTTGCTGCGAAGGATGGAGGAGCATCCCCGGTCCCAACCGCAGGCGGACGATCCGACGCTCATCGCACGATTCGATATGCTCGACCGCAGCATGACAGAGCTCCATGATTTGACAAATGATATTAGAGCCTCGACAGACCGCAACATCATGGAGCTGCATGCATCACAGATAACGATGGGCAAGAGGCTGATGATGATACATGATTCAATGGTTCATAGCAGTACGAGGCTGTTATCTACCATGGATTCTTACAACCAGCGACTCGCAGACTTGGAGCGGGCACGGCCTCCTGGTGCACCTACATCGACACAGACTCCACCGACGTCACTGCCTTCTCCATCGACATCAGTGTCGATTCCACAGGATGAGTATGAGCAGTTCTTATCCTTCAGGCGCGCCGGTGGTCAGCCTCCTGCAGATCCG
Organism: Iris macrosiphon; assembly: GCA_036927795.1. NCBI lineage: Eukaryota > Viridiplantae > Streptophyta > Magnoliopsida > Asparagales > Iridaceae > Iris > Iris macrosiphon. The sequence goes on along the minus strand of JAYESA010000015.1, from coordinate 75,292,206 downwards.
CAGTAGTATAGCTAGTTGCTGGATATTTATATTTTTTTATTATTTAGGATGCGATTGTATGGATATAAATTTGTCATATTCTTTACGATGAGATTTGCTGGATGCTTTCTTTTCTTCAAATTTTATTATATTATTCATATTAAATATGTTATTTTGCCGGTATTGAGTGTTCAGTGCCTATTTTTCCCTATTTTTTTCCAGTTCAATGATACAAGTTGCAATATAATACACAGTCCCTGTACAAACTCAAACACACTGAATTATAATACACACACTCTCCCTATCTCCGAGCACATTAAGACCAATACACAACACAGATAGTACTGTCTTAATTCACTGATATTCACACAGTTCCTAATATATTTTTGTTTACAACTGATGATTGATACTTGGCCTGTATTTACCCAGTGCACTAGAATTTTCCCCCTTGTTGCTACTACTGTGTCCTTTATTCAATTATTTCTAACACCATCATATACGTGATAATGAACCCAAGGGGGTTGGCAAATCCAGAAATGCAATTCAGTATTTTTTTATATTTTTTTCTGTAAAATTCACGATATTTTTAGCGACGTTCATATACGTCGCTAACTACGTCGCTAATTAGCGATGCTGTTACACATCGCTAATGACGTCGCTAATAAAGTCGCTAAAATTGTCCCTGTACGTCACAAACTGCTGACATGGCAGTATTGCCAGGTCATTAAAGACGTCGGTGTAACGTCGCTATATATGTCGCTAATTAGCGATATTTAGCAAATTTAATAAACGTCGCTAATTAGTGACGCTGCGTCGCTAAACGTCGCTAAATTTAGCAACACATTAAAGTCGCTAAAAAATATCGGCATAGCGACGTTTAGCAACGTTTTTTATTTTAGCGACTTGCTTTTTTCTGACTTCTTTAAAACATCGCTAATTACGTCGCTAAACTTACTTAGCGACATTTTTTGGTTATTTAGCGACGTTAAAAACGTCGCTAATTTGACTTTTTCTGGTAGTGAGTTATATAATATTAAAATAATAAAACATGCAACTACGAATAACTGAATTTAAACAGTACAACAAGGTAAGGTATACTTGCCTGGCAAAAAAGTTGTATATTGCCAATAGCCTGCTCCTGAAGTCGCACAGATAAATCCAATATCCTATATACATATAATATAACACAATACAACGTCAGCCATTACACTAGCACAAACACAACCATAATATACTGAACTCAGAGGGTACGCTAGGGGTGACACTGGTGAACTATCAGGGTCAAATACGAGTCTAATTATACGGGTGTCACGTCTTCAAGTATTGTACACAATCAGACAGTCATCTAATCAGGTGTCTAAGCCCGTACGTTAATGTACACAAGGCAGTCAACTAACAGGTCTTTAGGGTCACTTGGTCAAACAAAATTTGGAATACCCATAATTACCTAGGGCCATACAGATTAAATACATATACCATCATAATTACCATTATCATTTAAATACTTATACAATATATATATATATATATATATATATATATATATATATATATATATATATATCACTTAAATTCTAATACACATACGTGTACGCGTTGGGTTCACCGACGCGGTCTAAAAGCAACTAAATATCAATAAGCAATGCTAATAGCATACACAAGCACACATAAAAAGGAGAAGAGAGATAGGTTCGAACCTCCGGGTTAGCGTGCACAGGCACAAAAATTGGGGGTGACTGCGGTAGGTGGTCTTCGGCGAAGGTGACGGGTCCATGATGGCGATAATGCCGATGATGTTGATGACGAAGACGAGGGTGATGGTGATGATGATGATGATGATGATGGTGAGATGAGATGATGATGGTGAGATGGTGAGATGATGATGAGGATGATTATGTGATGATCATGATGATGAGATAATGATGGTGAGATGATAAAGAGATGATGATGATGATGATGGTGGTGAGATAATAAAGAGATAATGATGGTAAGATGATAAAGAGATGATGATGGTGATAGCTTCTCGCCGGAGTCTGGCGAGGAATCAACGAGGAGAAGAAAGAGAAGGCTGACAGGGAAGAGGAGGAGGTGCTCAGGGAGGTCCGGCGAGGCTGGGCTGCGGGATGGAGGAGTTCAGGGAGGTAGGAGGAGGCTCAGGCTAGAGGCTTGCTGTGACGAGGACGTGGCTGGCCATAGGGTTGTGGGTCGTTGACTCCGGCGAGAAGGACGAAGGAGGGGTGAACGTGGTGGTCGAGTCGGGGGTGGCGTCGGTTAAGGCGGTCGGGTGGAGTCAGGGTGATGGATGAGATGGGGAGGAGAGGAACGTGGAGGTGGTGATGGTGGTAATGGTGTAGGAGGTCGGGGACGATGGTAAAGAGGGTGGCTGATAAGGCGGAGATAAAGTCGGTCCAGCAGCTGTGGAGGTGGTCGAGGTGCAACTCAGGGAGGAAAGAGGAGTTCAGGGAATGGTGGTGGTCGTGCTGTGTTCGTGGAGACGGCGGGGAGGGAGTCGTTGAGTGGTGGTAGAGACGGAGGTAAAGTCGTGGTCGGCGGTGTTAATGGCAGCGGGGCTTGGGGTCGAGGACGAGGCGGTGGAGACTGACCGGGGAGTCTGGGATGACCGGAGATGGAGCTCAGCTCGGGGTGCTGGGTGCTCGTCGAGGGTCGACGGAGGATGTTCAGTCGAGGAGAGAAGAGGTGGTGCGGCAGAGGTGATGTCGCGTTGCGGGGGACTGCTTGGCGGGGTGGCTCACCGGAGGGAGGTCAGGGTGATGGGAACTCCGGCAGTGGGAGGAAGGAGATGAACAGTATGGGAGGGGGCGGCTAGGGTGTAGTTTGTGTTTTGGGTTTGTGTGGATGAAAAAAATAGGAAAATGATTATTTATACATGTGGTATTTCGGGTTGGGTGTTGACCTAGAAAAGTGGCTTGGTCAACATCCTCCTTGGGATTGGGCCTTGGCCTCACATGGGGATGTTTGGAGGGCTATATTTGCATTGTTTAAAATGCAAGGCTAGGTTTAAATGAGGGGGCGATGTTGTGCGTTTGCACATTCCGAAAATTATGAAAAAAAATCATGTGAAGGAAAAAATGGGTTTCTTCATATATTGTCTAATGGTGTGGACACCTTATTGCATTTTTGCATAAAAGCGCCCAATAATTAGAAAATTGCATAAAGATGGAAATTGGGTTTAAATTAATTAAAATTAATGTGCAGGATATTTTTGAATTAATTAGAAGTACATGGGGCTAAAATTAGGCAGGACACAAGTGTCATGGACATAGAGGACTCAGAATAGAATTTTATCATAAATTGGGTTGCACGAAATGGGTCAAGATTGTGTCTCCAATTTTGATTGGAACGCACAAGGATACAAATCCATATTTATATAGAATTAAATATAAACGTCTGCGACGAATGTTGTGCGACCAAAATTTAGCACAAGAGAGCATAATTATAAGTTACACAAAGGTCAGGCTAGAAGGCGGACACGTCTAGGACAAGGGTGTGAAAGTTGTAGGAAGGCAACGGCTAGTGTAATGCTCCAATTATCGAAGCAACGGTAAGGTGTACTATGTGATATAAATATTGTATAATTAAAAAAGATGCCGTGTCCTATTTCCAATTGGATACAAACTAGCCCTAGTTTATCTATCTATGCCAAGTAGGCCGAATTTTTGGGTGAGGGTGTTTACAATCTACCCAACTTAAAACAATTTCGTCTTCGAAATTAAAATAAGGTATAATTTGTTAATTCCTTCGCATTCGTACATAAGGCCAGTCAATCGCGATCTTTTTCCAAAAATTTAAAACTTATTCAAATCCATCGCAATCACTTTCAAATTAGATTAATCATTGTTTAAATCGAACTTCAACACATCGTACTATCTCCTCAATTTTTAAATTAAATAATGTACATCCAAATCTAATTCAAATCTATATGACATCTCACATCAAAATTTATATTGCAATCTCCAACTATCATACTCTCCTCTAGAAAACAATTATAATCACGTATTATTTCTATTTTCAACTTGTGAATTTCGTACTCTACAAATTTTAAATTCAATTTATATCCTCAATATTTCAAATAGGTGATCCAACAATCAAAATTTAATTTTTAATTCAAATCATCAAATTTGGAATTCAATCCGTCGATGTTCATATTTAGAGTTCTATTTATTTTTCTCAAGGTTTAAATCGATGATTCAACCTTCAATACTCAAAATTTAAATCCTGCTTAAATTATAACTATTCTGTCCGAAATATCAAGATTTCAAAAATTCATTAAATACTCATCCTCTAACTCCTTATTCTAAAATTTTCCACATTTAAAATGACTTAATCTCTCAATCTACTCTTACTTGATCATAATTTAACAAAAATTCCTCTCAATTTGACAATGCAACTTCTACCCAACTTAGAATTTGCCTATCTAGCACACAAGGCTATATATTTAAGAAAGATATTCCTCAAATTATTTACTCATGTTATTCAATCCTCAAAACTTTAACACCAAATATATCATATATGATATGCCCTTAATCAATTATAAAAGATAGTCACCAAATAATGTGGCTGGCCTATGGGGTATATCTAGTACTATCTGTATATCAAACTTATACCAAGTACGAGATTTCGTCTTTCCGAAATAAGGGAAGACGGAAAACAATGATAAAGAGTTCAAGGGGGAGGTAATAAAATAGAAGTAAGGGGATCAAGGCGTTTAAAGATTTCAAATAGAAATTGTCAAGGCAGTTGTGGATTGAAATCCTATTTTGGTAAATTCCTATTCACATGCTCGTATTAGTACAATTATATAACCGATACCATACGCTCAGACATGTCTAGAGAGCAAGAACATTCGTCTACTAGTCGACTATATATCTCAATCCACGTAAAGTAGTCATGCAAAGAGTGAACCAAGCGTATTATGGCTAGCTAGACCATAATACACTGATTCTAATTTAGGCAAAGTATTGGTGTAGTTGATCAGGCCCCAATAACATATTGTCATGAACAAGCTCGATAAAGAATAAGCTTGTAAAACTAGGCTATAATAGCAGCATAAGTTGAGGTAGTTCAGAAAATATAAATACGCTGGATTATGATGAAAGAAGATACACAACACAAAAAGGATAAGACTCTACAATCTCTACAGTTGTCATACTAACTCCTTGTCTAAGTCGCTAGTCGACCAAATAAGGTATGGGCCTCTAAATTTTATAGTCTGGATAAATATTATCGTCTTATGCTAGCATATAGTTGGTGTCATTCAATTACACTTCATTAGTGTGTCAAGAGGACTATGTGATACTATGTTGTGAGGTATACTACCCAACTTAAATAATAAACTAATACTGTGACAGTCTTAAGGGGAATCTACAAAATAACCTTGCACTTGTAAATAAAGTAAAAACTATTGTTAGGGTATACGAGGAAAGATCTTGGTACTTATTAAGGTATCCTATTGTATTATAAAACTCCATAGGTAATGGTCATCTTAAGTCTCAATTATAATGCTTATAAAAGAAAAGTGTTAATAGTAAGAATGGAAAAGTTACTGGCCTTCAAGGAAAAGGGGATATAACTTGTATCGAGGTGTGGTACAAGTTATGCGATTTAAAACTAAGGGATAATCATCAGGTCACAATCTACAAGAATAACTTAAACTATCAAGTTCTAACTACTAAGCACATAATTTCAAAATTCAAGAGTAACAACTATAATCCTAGCAAACTAGATATCCTAACATAAAATAATACACTTGGCCTACAATCAGAAAGGTCAGGCGGCACGAATTGAAAGATGAAGAAAAGAAGAACATAATTTAGTCGTCGCACAATTAGCGAACGTTAAGGTTGCAGAGGAACAAGATATGAAATTAAAATAGAAAGACTCTAGATAAGATCATGGTTTCCTAAGGAAGGGTGGTATGCTAATCTCTGTGTTCGAGGTATGATCATGAAAAATATTATATTTATTCCTCTTGGCTTCCTAATGTACTGTTATGCTAATATCAAGACAAGGATCTAAGTTTATAGTTCTCTAATACTATCTCACTATAAAAGTTAGGTCCAGTCCTAATATTCAATCTTGGATTTCTATTTGTTCCTTAATACTGGGGTCAAACACTATGGTCAGATTTCTAACTAACTCTAGTAGTGTCTATACTACTCTCAAGTCCTTCATAAATATATCAAGGGATAATGGTTAATTAATCCACAGGTAAGGGATGCTAGGGTTCATTAGGTATCCTAAACTTACTGATGTGTCTATATTCTAGTTGTATTCTCAGTAGGTGTGTTATCCTAATTATTATTCTAACAATAAGGGTTTCTATGTTCTTGGGGAAGGCTATACTCAAGGAACTATTTGGGAAGCACAGGAGTCAAGCGGGATGCGATTATTTAGATAGAATAGATTGGAAGAAAGATGAGTTATAGTCAATTATGGATGAGATCCTGTACTCTAATCCTAATGGCAGGCTTGCTCGGTACAGTAACACAACCGAGACAATATGCTCTCGACCTGCATGGGCCACCACTAAAAATATGTCACGCCCCAGTAACAAAATACGTAGGACAAGGACACATAAGCATGCCAGCCGCATGGATATGGCACTCCAATATATGGAAACCATAACACATACGTACGCTGTATTATGAATATCAAATCCCCAAGTGGTAAAAACTATCACAAGTTACAGGATATAATCTAAATCTCATCCACAGAAATCAAATTGAAATACATAACCAATATCTATGAAACTAGATTCAATATAAAGTATCTAAAGATGATAATTGGATGGAAATAAATCCACTACCAAACTGGAATATAAAATAAACAAAATAATGTACAACAACTAATAATCACGAGGCTCGAAGAGAAGACCTCCTCAAAGATAAATAGCAAGTCCGGATCTGCGCTCCTGCGAATACTCATGAACATCTACACCTGGAAAGGGACCAGGTCCTTAGAGGGACATAACAAGATACATAGAAGCATGCCATAAAGTAAATACTGAATAAATAAAGGGGGTGTGCTAACCATCTAAGTGAATGCAATTTGAGGACAACTTTGTGTGAATGAAAAAGTGTAGGCTAGACATATGCTGACGTAATTCACCAATCGTGATGACTGGCTAGTATATGCCACATATGCCTCCATAATAAGGGCACTCTACAATATAATAACGTCCAGCTCCGAGGAGCATGGTATCTGTATAAGTAATAACGTCCAACGTTCAATAGAGTGTGGTATCTGCAAAACCACAAGTAACGTCCAATACTCTAGAGAACATGGTATCTGCATAAATATATATACATGTGTATCGCTCCGAAGAACGCGGTATCTATATAAAGGAGGTAGGTGTCCCATACGCCTACTAGTCGTCCTCCCGCCCAATGATCTATGCATGTTGTATCCACAACATGCTTTAGCTACTACGCCGAGACGTAGTGCAAGTATCGGTGTCGTAACTCTAGCTCATAGTCTATCGTTAGAACAATAGCCCAACCATACAACTAAACAAGGACAAGGATTGGACCACCGTACTACAATAGTCTATGCTCCGACTACAAATAACTGCTAAGTCTTCTAACATGCATCACTAATAACAGTTATTCCCTATCCGTCGCACGACCTACAAGTACAGGTGGCCAATTGAATACGCAAGTTCGTGCCCTACATAAGACTCATAACACGTGTAAGAAATGTATCAAGGCCTGGGGAGTCATACTGATAAATCCACGACTTTAGGTGGGTCCACTAGATACTAGGTCAAACACAAGTCCTAACATCAACGCCTTCGTTGACTGCACCCTAGTTTTCTCGAACGCGCACAATTATATAATATTAAAATATTAAAATATGTGACTACAAATAACTGAATTTAAACAGTACAACAAGGCAAGGTATACTTGCCTGGCAAGAAAGCTGCATAGTGCCAATAGCCTGCTCCTGAAGTCGTGCAGATAAATATAATATCCTATATACATATAATATAACACAATACAATGTCAGCTATTACACTAGCACAGACACAACCATAATATACTGAACTCAGAGGGTACGCTAGGGGTGACACTGGTCAACTATCAGGGTCAAATGCGCGTCTAATTATGCGGGTGTCACGTCTTCAAGTGTTGTACACAATCAGACAGTCATCTAATCAGGTGTCTAAGCCCGTACGTTAATGTACACAAGACAGTCAACTAACAGGTCTTTAGGGTCACTTGGTCAAACGGAATATGGAATACCCAAAATTACCTAGGGCCATACAGAATAAATACATATACCATCATAATTATCATTATCATTTAAATACTTATACAACATATATATATATATATATATATATATATATATATATATATATATATATATATATATATATATCACTTAAATTCTAATACGCGTACGTGTACGCGTTGGGTTTACCGATGCGGTCTAAAAGCAACTAACTATCAATAAGCAATGCTAATAGCATACACAAGCACACATAAAAAGGAGAAGAGGGACAGGTTCGAACCTCGGGGTTAGCATGCACAGGCACAAAAATTGGGGGTAACTGCGGTAGGTGGTCTTCGGCGAAGGTGACTGGTCCATGATGGCGACGATGCTGACGATATTGATGATGAAGACGAGGGTGATGGTGATGATGATGATGGTGAGATGAGATGAGATGATGATGGTGAGATGATGACGAGGTAATGATGATGATGATGAGATAATGATGGTGAGATGATGATGATGAGATGGTGATGGTGAGATAATGAAGAGATGATGATGGTGAGATAATGAAGAGATGATGATGGTGAGATGATGAAGAGATGATGATGGTAATGGCTTCTCGTCGGAGTCCGACGAGGAATCGACGAGGGGAAGAAAGAGAAGGTTGACAGGGAAGAGGAGGAGGTGCTCAGGGAGGTCCGGCGAGGCTGGGCTGCGGGATGGAGGAGTTCAGGGAGGTAGGAGGAGGCTCAGGCTAGAGGCTTGCTGTGACGAGGATGTGGCTGGCCGTAGGGTTGTGGATCGTCGACTTCGGCGAGGAGGACGAACGAGGGGTGAACGTGGTGGTCGAGTCGGGGGTGGCGTCGGTTCAGGCAGTCAGGTGGAGTCGGGGTGATGGATGAGATGGGGAGGAGAGGAACGTGGAGGTGGTGATGGTGGTAATGGTACAGAAGGTCGGGGACGATGGTGAAGAGGGTGGCTCAGGTGGCTGACAGGGCGGAGATGAAGTCGGTCCAGCAGCTGTAGAGGTGGTCGAGGTGCAACTCAGGAAAGAAAGAGGAGTTCAGGGAATGGTGGTGGTCGTGTTGTGTTCGTGGAGACGGCGGGGAGGGAGTCGTTGAGTGGTGGTGGAGACGGAGGTGAAGTCGTGGTCGGCGGTGTTAATGGCAGCGGGGCTCGGGGTCGAGGACGAGGCGGTGGAGACTGGCCGGGGAGTCGGGGATGACCGGAGATAGAGGTCGGCTTGGGGTACTTGGTGCTCGTCGAGGGTCGGCGGAGGACGTTCAGTGGAGGAGTGAAGAGGTGGTGCGGCCGAGGTGATGTCGCGCTGCGGGTGACTGCTCAGCGGGGTGGCTCACCGGAGGGAGGTCGGGGTGATGGGAGCTCCGGCGGCGGGAGGAAGGAGATGAACAGTATGGGAGGGGGCGACTAGGGTGTAGTTTGGGTTTTGGTTTTGTGTGGATAAAAAAAATAGGAAAAGGATTATTTATACATGTGGGATTTGGGGTTGATCTAAGAAAGTGGCTTGGTCAAAGTCCTCCTTGGAATTGGGCCTTGGCCTCACATGGGGATGTTTGGAGGGCTATATTTGCATTATTTAAAATGCAAGACTAGGTTTAAATGAGGGTGCGATGTTGTGTGTTTGCACATTCTGAAAATTATGGAAAAAAATTATGTGAAGAAAAAAATGGGTTTCTTCATGTATTGTCCAATGGTGTGGACACCTTATTACATTTTTGCATAAAAGCGCCCAACAATTAGAAAATTGTACAAAGATGAAAATTGGGTTTAAATTAATTAAAATTAATATGCAGGGTGTTTTTGAATTAATTAGAAGTACATGGGGCTAAAATTAGGTGGGACACAAGTGTCATGGACATATAGGACTCATAATAGAATTTTATCATAAATTGGGTTGCACAAAATGGGTCAAGATTGTGTCTCCAATTTTGATTGGAACGCGCAAGGATACAAAGCTGTATTTATATAGAATTAAATATAAATGTCTGCGACGAATATTTTGCGACCAAAATATAGCACAAGAGAGCATAATTATAAGTTACACAATGGTCAGGATAGAAGGCGGACACGTCTAGGACAAGGGTGTGAAATTAGTAGGAAGACAACGGCTAGTGTAGTGTTCTAATTATCGAAGCAACGGTAAGGTATACTATATGATATAAATATTATATAATTAAATAAAATGCCGTGTCCTATTTCCAATTGGATACAAACTAGCCCTAGTTTCTCTATTTATGCCAAGTAGGCCTAATTTTTGGGTGAGGGGGTTTACAATATGGAAACCAAGTATCACAAAAGGAAACACATAATTACTAGCATATTTCTGACTCAGGTGAACGACATATACAAATTTATGATACTCATATTATTTTGTGACTCAGGTTGTTCAAATGCATTATACTCAGACCGTTCAGAATTCTTATATTTATTCAAGTGTGTTTCAGAGGTTCAGATTTCTTGGTTCAATTAACGATCTGTACAGAGTGCGCCGTGCATCCGTTACTTGCTTCAAGTCCATACGAAGCCATACGTGGGTTGCCACATGATTCTTTTAATGATACTTGATAATACTTTAATGCGACTTCAATGATACTTTTTAACGACACATTAACATTACTTAACGAGCCATCATAGAATATAGTCGGGGCGGACGACGGTCGTTGCAGCACAGGTAGCGAGCCCCGCTACAAGGTACGTTCTCCCCCATGCTGACTATGAGACATTCCTATCCGGATCGACCCTGGTGCCCCAGCGTACCGTCCGCGGGAACCATAAACCTGTGCACAGGCAGTCCATGACCATTGACGATCGATACTAAGATTTATTATATGAAACATTTTAGGACCTTGAATGAACATAAATACTTGACATAGTGCGAATATATTTACTCGTTCAGAGATCTCAAGATCGGGTTTGTTTCCTTCAATGCATAATTTATGCTGATGTTTTACTACTATTGTAGCTCCCATTTTGGGAGTTGCCTTGGCGGCCCAACGGTCTCGAAGACTTTTCATGTTTTCTATCTTTTGGCTTGAAATGACTATTTTGATAGTCTTTCTACCACAGGTAAGTGAACCATGATCTGTGTTGTGCTTCTATATCGAGGCAATATCTATGTGACGAGCATTTCAAGATATTTGAAGCAATATACTTGAAGGAACATATAAGAAACAAAAGTAACGCTACGAGGATAAGGTTATAAGAACTGTAAAGTGAGCATACTACTCTGATCAACCGATCTACTTTTATGTTCTATACAAAGAGACATAAGATGGGATTATTCCCATAGATAGGTGTGTTATATTTTTTATTAGCATGCAAGGGGTGATTCGTCTAGCAACTAGCATGTATCGACCATATTTTTAAGTGTGCAGGCTAAGCAAAGACAAGTTCATCGTAGCTACCCACCTTAGCGATGATTTGTCTCGGTCGAGCGATACTCCGAGCGCGCCTTTGAAAGTCCAAATTTGAACTCCTGAAGGGCCAAGCCAGAAATTCTTTGCCTAAAGCAAGTCTTCTTGCTGAGGAAAGCGGGTCGGATCGTCGCACTTGCGTCGTTTGAATCAGCTCTCCTCTTGAGCGGAACGGGTCTGTAAACCCCCTCGACCAAATCAGAGTTATTTTGATTAAATTAAGAAACTAGGGTTTAATTGGATGCAATTAGATCTAATATACAACAATATCATAACTTAATACACCTTAAGGTTGTCTTGACGTTTGGAGCACTACTAGTTGGTACCCCCCAAAATCAATTAGGTACTCATCCCCTAAACAAGCCAGACCACCCACCTGCACTATGTACAACTGTTAGATTCCCACCATGATACTCAAGATGCTTAAATCTAGTTGCACAACAGTCATTTGAGAACGCCTAAGTATTATTTCATTAAACCCAACCTTAATGCCTGATGAAATTGTTGCTAACCTAAATTAAATTGAGGCCAGACCACCCCGAAATAAGTCATAACCAAGCCCTGTATACCTACCATGAAGACCAAACCCCAAGGACCCCAGACAAGCCCAAGCCCGAGGTCCCAGTCCAGAAACCCTCATATATAAACAACTCTCCCTATTATTATTGAAACCCTAACACCTTCACCCTCCTTGCTCAAACCCTAGTCGAATCCCTACCTATCCCCGACCACCCCTACCGGCCTGAACCGCCCCTGACTCACCGGACCACCGCACTTCACCCTCGGACAGCCGCCTCTCCGCCGGAACACCATCACCAACCAACCGAGATCAGCCATCCATCCATCCCCCGACCATCCCAGCCGGGTTGAGCCCTCCCCGACTGCCAAAACCCCAGCCCCCACTCGATCCGACTCCGCACAACTCCGCCCGAAGCCGCCTGAACCCGCCCGACGCCGCCTGACGCCACCCGAGCCGCTGTCCCGATCCTGACTGCCCCCATCACCCGCGAGGTCGGATCCGTCCACGTCGACCGGAGCCACCCTCGTCGGAGGGAACAGCCGACCAGCGAGCGGACCCCTCACTCGGTCGATCAGGTACTCATTCGTGGAACCCGTCTCTCTTGTGTCCTAGTACTTCTCCTTCGTGTTACTGTGTCAATATGGAAATGTATTAATAGCTTATAAACTTAGTTAACATTTTATGCATGGAAGTGATTCTTAATTAAATATTAATTAATAATTAATTATTCTAAATTAGCGACCAGTTACCAAGGACAGGTAATTCGGTAGAAATACCTGGATATGAATCCTAGTATGTTCGAACATGGAGAATAGAGACATGTCCGCACAGAACAAAAATCATGGACAACCCATAAGTAGATAATTATTGCCGAGATACATGTTAACCGAAGACAGAATACGTGTACACCGTAGCTACGTGCGCACGTAACGCTGTACTCAAGCAACAGTGAACTCGCAACAGTATTCAAGAAAAATGTCTTAACCGTATATAGATAATGCGTAGTATCTGATGTCTGGATTGTTGTGTTATATTGTATGTCTAGGGTCGTTGGATCAGCCAGGAGACGCTACCGGAGCAGGCTTTTGGCATTCACCTCTTGAAGACTCAGGCAATATACCTTGCTATATTTTACTGTGTAATTTAAATTATGCAAATATTGTATTGTATGCTTGTTGGTTGCTTTATACAACTGTGCGTGTCCGAGATTATCTCGGGTGCATTCGACGGATACGTCGAGAATTAGTATACATTGACTTAGTCATTAGCAGACTCACCTCATGGGAGGATACCCTATTATCTTCCAAGACCTGACACTTTTACACGTAGTAGTAGTGACAAATCTCATGTTGGGATACGAGTCTGCGTGCTCGACTAGCTATCGCCGCGTGTGACATGCATCACGGTTAGCAAGAAATTCAGGATTAATTCAGTATAGAGACTTGGCATTTAGATAAGGGATATGCACGTCGATTATTTGATCTGTATATCTACATTGGGCAGGGAGGACGACTAGTAGGCATATGGGATACCCCACTCCTTTATACTGATACCGCACTCGACGGAGTGATACGGACGTATATATATATATTACTGATACCAGGTTCTGTAAAGTGTTGGACGTTACTTGATGACATTGTAGATACCACACTTTATAGAACGTCGGACGTTACTGTATTCCTGTGCCCGTGTTATAGGGGGCATGTGTGGCATATACTAGCCGGTTGTCACGACTGGTGAATTATGTCAGCATATATCGAGCCTACACCTTCTCATATACTCACAATTGTCCTCACATTTCATTCACGTAGATGGTTAGCACACCCTTTATTGCATTTATCTTACTTAGTATTTATATATAGCATGTTTCTATGTATCTTGTTACGTCCCTCTGAGGACCTGGTACCTTTCCAGATTTAGACGAGGCTTACTACCCCACAGTATATGGCCCCGGACAGGAGACGAGATTCGCTACAGCTGAGGAGTTAGAGGTACAGTCGTCAGAGTTTTCGTGACCAGTTAGTAGGCCTTCAGCCTAAATTGGGCGCATCATTATCTAGCCAGCCGATGCCCTAGTCATTATCTTTAATATCTCATTTTAGTACTTTATTTCGTCATAGTAGTGGATTTGTTCCCACCAGACTTTATTAGTTGTACTATGATATCTTGAGACTGGTATTTATTCATCCAGCAGTTTATTTAGTACTTTTTGCTCTTTATATTGTGAATGGGACTAGATTACCTGTTATTGACTGATGTTAGACATGTTAGTATTTTAGGACAGCGTAGCACTCTTCGTGGATCCATTAAATTGGGATATCCTCTGAGACGTGTCAGTTGGCTATTGCCACATGGCCTGGTCTCGTGTATTTTAGGACTGGGGCGTGACAGGGTCATTATATTATATACCACTCAGAATAAGTCTCGTCCTCGAGACTTCCTGAGCGCAAATTGTACTATCGCATCTATCAAATCTATCTCAAGCATATTAATCTGTATCATTAGATCCGTTTGAACACAACTTCCTATTCGTTCCTCATTCTGTATCGCATGTATGTTGGGTCTGTCTCATTGAATGACTCTATCATTTAATCCAAGCTCTGACTCGATCTCTACTGCGCCTTAGCGCAGAATATATATCGCTTAACGCGAGATATGTTATAATCTATTTCAAATAATGACCTATGGCTGGGGCAAACTTATTTAATTCGTTATACTCGTCCATGCGAATCAAACATATTCACTTGCACTAACATTCGAGATTAGCATATTGCGAGTCTGGATCGTGTAAATATTCAAGGCATCCCTCAAACATATGCATGTCAGCCAACTTAGCAATAGTAAAGTTTTTGCACTCGAGTTCAATATATCACTGAGTCTTGGATCGTGCACACGTCTAAGGCATCCCTCAAACATATGCATTCAACCAAACTTTACGATAGTGAATTCAAACAAGCTACTCGCAAAAATCTTAAGGGTTTTCACCTTATGAATCATAATGATACCTCCAACGGGGTCAATCAAAATCCAAGTCATTTTTAATCACACTCAAACCAAGTATTGTACTACAATTAAGTATGATCTATCCGATTAAACGACTAGCATCTAAGTCTTATTATCTATTTCGTTCATGTTAAACACAGTGTATACTTATCGACCCAAGCCTAACTCTAAGTCTTGTTGTCCCAGTTCTATGGCTTGCTTAAGTAATACTCTAAAGTCAATCATATAAGTTATTTTACTCTGCATAGCTGCCTAACCGCTAGGTTGGCTTACAAGGTCATAGGTACATTTCAAGTTCACGGTTTTTATTGTGCAAAGTTTTTGCACGATACTCATCCTAATTCCTAAGGTCACACCATTGTTCTTTCGTACGGGGCATTCTACCCAAGCTCGTTTTACTCAAATTTCTAAATATCGAGCACAGATCATTCTATCCACATCAACATATTTGTTTGCACAAAATTCGGGTCTATTTTAGCAAAATTATTCCTAAGACACATTCGTTCAATCAAATCCACGATATATCCACGTCGCAGGTCAAACCCATAAATTTGCATAATTTATCTCCTCTATTATGTTTGATAGAATTCAACTATCCATTCTTTTCTAAGTCTAGACCACCAAATCATGATCATATTCTAAATCTTCGATGTCAACCATAAACTCTAAGTCGTCTAACACGATCTACATATCCGTCCATAAAACCATCAAGCATATCTTACTCTATATACTAGACTAACTCATCTATGAAACACTTATGATTCACTTGTATTCTCAAACTCGTCTTATCGATCGTGTCGAACCATAAGTCAAGACGATCCTTCAATTGTCACACTCTGGTATCCCTCAAGTTCGATCATCCCCGCTAGACGTGAGATCACCATGCCAACGCTCCCGCTGGATAATCGTCCTAATTTGGGCATGGCGCATGTATGAGTATGGAGTTATGCTCGTACAAAACAAGAACGTCGAATGTTATGGTTATCATCGAAACGATCGAGATACCTTATTCGTCTAGCAAAATCATGTCATGATCATAATTTATTCCGTGATCATAATTGCTCCATACAAGATATATATCCTTTAAGTTATGTTCATTCATACCGTGATCATAATTCGTCTAGCAAAATTATCCAACTTTATTGTTACCGTTTGATCAATCCATAGCCTTACTTCTAACATTTCTAAAATAACCAAGTTCAAATACTCAAGCCAAAGTCTATCAACTTTGTTATATTTTATTCATCGAGTTCGTTTGAATAATCACCGAACATATTTCTGCGAGTTCGATCATCCCGTGTCACGACCCGCACCCGAAAAATCGAGCATGAGTCATGGGTACGTCTAGCCTACGCCGCAGCATCGGCGGTAGAACGCTGTCTAGGTCAACTATCTAGCTAACAATCTCACGCAATCAATATATAAAGCTGTCAAGATCTCAACTCCAAACGGAGGAGCAATATCATAATGATAATCATAATGTACTCAATCACGAATCTACGTACGATAAGATAACAAGAAGTCTAACAACTATAAAGTCTAAACAACTGCTTCTACAACAACCACAACATCAATAATAATAATAATACAACATCCAAAATCATATACAATACAAGGTCTCAGTCCAAAAATGGAGACAAATCCGGTGCTAAAAGTTAATAAAAATAATAACAAGGTCTTAGTGATCCCGGCTACCAACCCGAAAATCACTCCTAAACTAGGGGGTCCATGTCTGCACCATCAACAGGCTCAAGTTCATAAAACGTCAGACACCAATCCTCCGAATACTCTGGAAAAAATATGTCCAATCAGGACTGGAGCAAGTACATCTCTAACAGCAGTTCCATTTAAATGATAAAAACTATAAAACAGTTGTAGCAAGTAGCAAGAAGAATGAAATAAAGTATGAACAAGGAAATATGCATGTATCACTGGTGCATAGAGGTAAAGATGCATGAATATCAGAAGCAAGATAGTAATAACTGCAAGATACAAGAAATCTAAGCTAAGATCAAGTCCATGCACAAGAACGTGTAGTGAGTCCAGCATGAAATACATGTAAAGAGTCAAGTCCAGAAACTATAAGTGAGACCAGCAAGAAATGCAAGAGAGTCCAGACTATAAAGAATGAACTCGGTGTCTTTGAAATACTTGTTTCGACATATAAACGGCTAGGGGTAAGTACGGCTCACCGCGCACTGGGTGCGCGGCTGCTATCATTCCAGATTAGACCAGAGGGAGTGATTCCTGATGATTCCAGATGGGAATATTTACATGTCTACTCGAGTATTTCCCCGCCCCGACTAATACAAGTGAATCCAATACTCGACACGTAAATCAAGAATGGGTCCAGCCTGAAATATGAGTGATGCCTGTAGGTGATTCTAGAATAGAGGCCAGAAATATGAAAAATACGTGTCGCAAGTACATGAATCCAGAAGTATCAGTCCGTGTCGTGCCAGAAAATCAGATGATACTATACTAGAAACTGAATTATAATAATCATCAGATAATGAAAACTATCAGAGAATGTACTCGCTTGACGTCCTGAGCAACTAGCGATCCGAACTGGTATCGTAAGGACCTATTGCGAAAAGCAAGGTTAAACATGTTTCTAATGAGTTAAACAGATATAAAATAACTAAAAATAGGATTCTAGGGTCGTTCTAGGTCAAATGGGTCAAACCGGTGAAATCTGGGTCAAAAAATCAACTCTGGGTCCAAAAAGTCAACCCTAGGTCAAAACTAGGTCATAAGTTGACTTTGGCGGTCAACCGAGTCAACTACGGTCAAGTCTAGGTCAAACTAGAGTGCCCCTGAAATTCTAGGCCAAAACTAGGTCATTAAGCTAATAAACCCTCAAACTCGCCTCCTTGAGATACCGGGATACCCTCGGTATCCGATACCTCACCCTACGCTATACGCCCCGCCTATACCCTCTAAAACCTATGCTAGCACGCGTAAATATATACACATATACATAAAAATCTATCTCTAAACTAAAACCTAGAAAATTTCTCAAAAACCCCGCTCGAAACCCAATACCTTGGATATCTCAAGGTATTGAGATACCTTGATATCTCAAGGTATTGAGATATCTCTCTAAACTCAACCCTACTACCCCTCTAGCTAACTAACTATGCATAAACATATATATATATATCTAGCTATAATCTAGGCTAAAATATATATATCTAATAATTATATGCATATACCAAGGTATCTACATATATATATATATATATATATCTGACATACACACATATACACATACCTTATATATATAACCAAACTCATAAATATATATATATATCTATATATAGTATCTATACATATATATAGCTATATGTATATATATATCTATACATATAGATATATGTATATCTAATACCTATCTATCTATCTATCCATCTATTTATATACCTATCTATTTATCAATCTATATACCGATCTATCAATCTACCTATTATCCATCTACTTATCTATCTATAGATATATCTATCAATCCATCTACCTATCTATCTATCTAATCTATCTATCTATCTATTTATTCTAACTATCTATCTATTATATCTATCTAACAATCTAACTATCTATCTATCTAGATATATCTATCTATATCTCTCTACTACCTAGCTATTAACCAAGCCTCGCCACGCTCCTTGCTGCAATTGCTGCTAGCTGCTACTGTGAATGCTAACCCTGCTGCTGCTGCTGCCAACATCTGCTGCTGCTGCTTATACTGCTGCTGCTGCTGCTTTTGCTGCATTTGCTGCTGCTGCTGCAGCGCGCTGTGCACAGCACAGCAGCGCGCTGTGCGCTGCGGCCTCGCTGCTAGCCTCGCTGCTGCACTGCCCCACACACCCACGAGCACGCACACAAACAAAATCACACACACAGATATATATATATATATATATATATATATATATATACCATCATACATATAAATATATATACAACTATATATATATATAGACACACACTAATACATATATATTTACACACACATACTTATGTATATAAATACGCACACAAACAAACATACATATACACGCACATATCTATATACATATATATACACACTTATCTATATATATATATATAGGAACACAAAATTTATCCACGGGTTCTAAATAATGTTTAGATCCTAGAAAAAATGCTATCTTGTCGATTCTAGGCCCATGGCGAAAACGCGCACGCATTTAAAATCGGCGACGACGAAAACCCCAAAAACACCCGAAATGCCCGTTTCTCCGCGACACGACTTCACGTGTCCGAACGGAGACACGCACTAACCCTCAAGACACCCTAGCACGTTTACCTAGGTCCGTCTAACCTAGGGCATCACACAAAATTGGGCCAATTTCGGATTCCACCCAAAATTGACACAAAATCTAGTGTTAAAGTCTCCAAACTCAACCAAACTAGTTCCAACTTTCTCCCACGGGTAGGCATAGGGTCTAGGAAGGTTCTAAACCACTAATTTCACTATATAAAAGTAATTAGCAAGAGAAAAGTTTGGGTTTACCTCCTGGTTGTTGAAATCCCAAGGCCAAAGTCTCCAATCTACTTGAAATCACCTCCCTCAAGCTCCAAGCTTCCAAATCTAGCCTCCACTCCAAGTCTAGGCTCTAAACACCTAGGTTGGAGAAAAATATAGGGTTAGGGTTCACACAAAATTAAGAAATGGAAGAAAGAAGGAAAGAAAATGGAGAAAACTTACTTGGGAAGAAGAAAGGAAGAAGAAGAAGTAGTGGAAAAGAAGAAGAAGAAGAAGTAGTGAAGAAGAAGAGATGGGGGGCTGGGGCTGCTGGTTGCACGGGTCTGGGGGCTGGGAATAGGCCGGCCATACCAAAATAAAGGGTTACATAAAGTCCAAAAGTCCAAAATGCCCTCCTCTCACTTGGGTTTGGATTTCGGGTTCCAAAAGCACTCAAACTAACTCCAAATCTCTCCAACTAACCCACTAAAAATATAATAAATATTTTAAACCCAAAAATAGGTCTCACAAGGGTGTGGGCTGGGTCGGACATGGGTCCACTAGGGTCTGACATGGGTCCAGGCTAGCCAAAACCCTAAAACAATCAATTAAAAATAATACAATCACTAATTAAATATAAATGCAATTAATTATAAATAATACATAATTAACCCAAATTAAAAAAAATACCCGGCTCTGGAAATGGGGTAGTGACAAGCCCATCCTCCTTGGAAAATTTCGTCCTCAAAATTTAAAGTCAATCACACTCCCTCTAGGTCAAACCCCCAACAATCACAGTCAACAAATTCTACCTAAACAACATGCAAGATCATGGTCCTACTGGTCGTGTTATCACAGTCTCAATCAGGGTCACTACACTATCTACCACAGCATAAAGAAAAGTCTAACAGGTACTAATGAAGCACACCACAAGGAATGGAAAAGGACAGGAAGAAGAACAAAGAGACAGACCTGCTAACCCGACACCCGTAGCATCGGCCTCCTCGACCGTCAACGCATAAGCCCTGACCTGCTGGGGTGTATCCCTCTGCTGGTGCGGGGCATGATGCTGTGCCACAGGTGGCTTAGCTCCAGCTCTCTGATCCTGTGCTCCACCCAATGGAGGTGCAGTGGGGCAATCTCGCATCTGATGAGCAGCGGATCCACAGAACAAACACACCTTTAGCCTCCTCCTACAAACATCCCAAGTGTGTCCTGCCTTCCTACAGTAGGCACAAGTGGGCACCCTCTGATCCTGATCCTGCTGTGCTGCCTTCTGCACATAGGGACGCCTAGTTGGTCCAATACTGCCACTCGTACTGCCTGAATCATCCCTGCCTCTCTTGGACTTGAGCTCCAAGTCATCCTCTGCCCTCTGAGCATCTCCTACTATCTGCTCGAAAGTCGTCTTGCGGTCGCTCCTAGTCAAAGACTTTACCGCCATGACCAAGCCCTTGCGAAACTTCCTCGCCTTAGCTGCCTCACTCAAGCCCTCCACGAAACTGCCCAGACGGCAGAACTCTGCTGCGTACTCGTCCACCATCATGCTCCCTTGGACGAGTGCCTCGAACTGGCTCTCCAAAGCACTGAGCACCACATCTGAGAAAAACTTCTCCTTAAAAAGCCTCTTGAAAGCCTCCCAAGTAAGCCCTGGTACCGTAATCCTCGTATCTGTGCGATACTATGTCAAAGCAAGGTTGAACATCTGACTGCCCGCTGCCTCTATCTGCATGCTGTCTGGAATCTGTGCTAGCCGAAAAATCCCCTCGATTTGCTCTATCCAGTCATCCGCGTACAGGATCCCTTCTGTACCCCGAAACTCCTTGGGCCGCATCTTCTGAAAGTCAATGATACTGCCCGGCCTCGGACGCTGAATCTGATCTGCTTGTGGCTGAATCTGTGCCACCCTGTCCACTGCCGTCCTGGCCACCTGGTGGCCGTTCACAATGCCCAGCCTCATCACATCCACCTGACGGTACTGCGCGTCCATCATCTCCCTGAAGAACACAAACAACTGCGCAGCGTCTACTGGAGCAGGAAGTGGTGGAGGAACCACCGGAACGACTGGGGTAGTCCTCGGATCGACAAGTAGAGGAGGATCCCCGAGAGAAGCAGAAGCTCCCTCAACCGCAGGAGTGGTGAGTGGAGCAGTAGCAGTTGCCTGAATACGAGCTGGACGAGAGGTAGCAGACCTCTAGGTGGCAACTGCTGGAACGGTACGATGGGATCGTGTCTTCGGAGGCATCCTGAACACAAATCAAAGGAAGTCAATACGACAAAAGATACGATATCATCAAAGAAGGACATTAATATTTCAAAAGAAACAATTTCAGAATAATTAGATTAGAATTATTCCTAGTCATGATTGAGTACACTCTCATCCTAGATCCAAGATCCTATAGCAGGCTCGCAGCAGTACAACTAAATTATTGTACTACCACGATATCGTACTAATCGCGAATCGAGACCTGCATGGGGCCGCTACCAAAAATGTGTCACGACCCGCACCCAGAAAATTGGGCATGAGTGTGGGTACGTCCAGCCTACGCCACAGCATCGGCGGTAGAACGTTGTCTAGGTCAACTATCTAGCTAACAATCTCACGCAATCAATATATAAACCTGTCAAGATCTCAACTCCAAACGGAGGAGCAATATCATAACGATAATTACAATGTACTCAATCACGAATCTAAGCACGATAAGATAACAAGAAGTCTAACAACTATAAAGTCTAAACAACTGCTACTATAAAAACCACAACATCAATAATAATAATAATACAACCAAAATCATATACAATACAAGGTCTCAGTCCAAACCAACTCAGAATCGGCCCAAAATTTACCCACGGGTTCTAAACGATGTCTAGATCCTAGAAAAAAATGCTAACTCGTCGATTCTAGGCCCGTGGCGAAAACGCGCACGCACTTAGAACCGGCGATGATAAAAACCCCGAAAATGCCTAAAATGCCCGTTTCTCCGCGACACGACTTACGTGTCCGAACAGAGATATGCACTAACCCTCATGACATCTGAGCACGTCTACCTAGGTCCGTCTAACCTAGGGTATCATCCAAAATTGGGCCAATTTCGGATTCAACCCGAAATTGACACAAAACCTAGTGTTAAAGTCTCCAAACTCAACCAAACTAGTTCCAACTTCCTCCCACGGGTAGGCTTAGGGTCTAGGAAGGTTCTAAACCACTAATTACACTACATAAAAGTAATTAGCAAGGGGAAAGTTAGGGTTTACCTTCTGGGAGTTGAAATCCCAAGGCCAAAGTCTCCAATCTACTTGAAATCACCTCCCTCAAGCTCCAAGCCTCCAAATATAGCCTCAACTCCAAGTCTAGGCTCTAAACACCTAGGTTGGGGAAAAATGTAGGGTTAGAGTTCACATAAAAGTAAGAAATGGAAGAAGGAAGGAAAGAAAATGGAGAAAACTTACTTGGAAAGAAGAAAGGAAGAAGAAGTAGTGGAGAAGAAGAAGAAGTAGGAGTAGTAAAGAATAAGAGATGGGGGGGGCTGGGGCTGCTGGTTGCACGGGTCTGGGGGCTGGGAATAGGCCGGCGTACCAAAATAAAGGGTTACTTAAAGTCCAAAAGTCCAAAATGCCCTCCTCTCACTTGGGTTTGGGTTTCGGGTTCCAAAAGCACTCAAACTAACTCCAAATCTCTCCAACTAACCCACTAAAAATATAATAAATATTATAAACCCAAAAATAGGTCTCACAAGGGTGTGGGCTGGGTCTGACATGGGTCCAGGCTAACCAAAATCCTAAAACAATCAATTAAAAATAATACAATCACTAATTAAATATAAATACAATTAATTATAAATAATACACAATTAACCCAAATTAAAAAAAAATACCCGGCTATGGAAATGGGGTAGTGACATCTCCGCCGGACGTAAAATTATTATGCTAGTGCTCCCGTAGGATAATCGTTCTCGGCCGGGACTGATTGTCAAAGGTTATCTTTCGAACTAATTTCAAGATCGTTATTCCAAGTCAAGATTAAATCCGTTATCGCCAACCTCAATCATTGAACCAAAAAATTTCTAACTTGCATCAATCCACGCTTTCTTCCAATTATCGATACCATACCAAGTCTGTTAAATTTGAAACCATAACATTCATACTCAGACTAAAATTCCATCGAGCGATATCCTACTCAATCCATATTTTTGAAGCACGCTATTTTCCATCACGCTATACTCCGATCGCATCCTAGATTATTCTATCACAAACTCAAGTTTTAATTCATTTGATTCAATTCAAAATTACGCGTACGATTTACTAAATTTTTTTCGTCCAAGGTATTGATTTCCATTACCTTGAACCCATATTCGATATAAGTCTTATCACTTGTTCAACACATTCTAACTCGTTTGAATGAATTCTCGCACAATTCCTTTGAATTCGCTTACTTGTTAGGCAGTATTTATACTAAGGCTTCGTACAATTACATCACTTGCTGCTAGACTCATTTGTTATTTCGAAATTCTCGATTTGTTCGAACATTTCTAATATGATCAATACACCACTCAGGGTTTGAGCCATACTCTATGAATCATCAAATCGCTTATTCCTTCCAGAGTTATCGTATACACCACTCAGGAATTAAGTCACCCAAGTAAATTCTCAATCGTGTTCGCATCAATCTATCTAACTCATTCCTTAGAACTTCTGTGTAATCCCTATGCATCACCTCAATAATCTTAATATCTTATACCCCCTTTATCTTTAGCCCTCCATACAAACTATATTTGATTCGTAACTTATCGATACGAATAACCGTCTGAACTATATGTCGAAACCCAGGCACGACTCCTAAGATTCTCCTTAGTGATAGTCCGATAACGTTTCTATCAATAGCCATTCTAAGTCTGACTTATCATTACCTGAACGATATCCTAATCTTATTCGCAAACTTGCTCGCACCAAAGGGTCTTATCGTGCGATACTCAACACAACTTAGTAGAAAGGCTGTGTGCATAGCTAACTATCTGAACAATATTCTATCTCGCACACTAACCTGCTTGGTATAAACGAATAGGTATTCGGGTTCATATATAACTTGTAGATTCTAACACGAGTCTATTCCCAGGAAGTCTGACACAGGTTGGCACAAAGGCCTTCGCTTTATAATTTTGTACAAGCAATCATATCATTCATATACACTTTTAAAAATATTTAGACTCATAGTATGGAATATCCCATTGGAATATTGAAAGAGAGCATCTTTAACATAATCCATGGACAAGATTTTAAAACTGAGAGAATCGATAAGAAGTCAAATGACGTAAATCCATTCTCTGATACCAATATATCACGTCCAGATCTTCCGCAGGATTGGCCGTCCTCGCTAGGCTCGAATCACCGTGCCAGCGCTTCCACAGGACGATCATTCCCATTAGGACGTGATGTCGTACGAGCACAAGATGTGCACGCACAAGGCAATAATCCGAACAGACGGAGAAATACATAAGCCACATAGTCGCACAGATAGTCTCCAATGCAGCGGAAGTATGAACGACCTGAGTAAACGGTTGTTTCGATAACTAGTTCGCCAAGTCGATATAGCGGAACTAGAATAAACACAAGTACAATACATAAATAAGCTCTTTATTGATAATGAATAAGGTTATAAGCGACGCTAGGCCGAGATTACAAGTCGCTCAAGCTCTCTCTCTCTCAAAATAATAAATGTGTGCCAAGCGGCTTACAACTTGGGATAATACATAGGCGATATTCTAGCATTATGTCTTATAAATATGGTTCAGCTTTGGATGCAACACTCCAAGTCTCCAGAGCAAACTCTACACCTTAGCACGCAGGAGGGGATACTCCACATGGAATAAGGTTCTACCGTACCTTGCAAGCAATCTGGTAGGTTATCAGTACATGAATGCACTAGTGGGGAGGCTTCTCGCCCGCTCGATAAATCCAAACATGATATATTAGTTTCGTGCACCATCTAATAAGTTATCTTTCTAATCGTCCCTTAGGATCAGTTTCATGGCAATAATGCAAAGCCTAAGTCATGTGGCAGTGCGTCGTACGATATAAGAGAAACACAGCAAAACTTACCAACTTACCATTCTTTCTTCCATGTCCAAATGATACAACCAATTTAAAAAAACACGAATATGTATAAGGAAACCAAGAATCACATAAGCAAACACAAGTATTACTAGCGTGTTTCTGACTCAGGTGAACGACATATACAAATTTGTGATACTCATATTATTTGGTGACTCAGGTTATTCAAATGCATTATACTCAGACAGTTCATAATTTTTAGATTTATTCAAGTGTGTTTCAGAGGTTCAAATTTTTTTGTTCAATTAATGATCTGCACGCAGAGTACGCCGTGCATCCGTTGTCATGCTCCGATTTCCGTTAAATTGATAATCGTCCCCCGGGCGTGATGTCGTGCACGCGTAAGGCGCGCGTGCACAAGGCCTAGGCATAATGATATACTTTAGAATAAATGCAACAGTGTACGCAAATAAGATATCACACATTGAGGCATAGAAAATTTCTCTTTATTGATAATGAACATCGATTTACAGACTCTTGACCCAAAGTAATAAAGATGCCGTACGGTCTTACAACTTAGACGCAAAATAAGATAGCCGATCCATACATTACATCCTTTACTTAAATTTCAGAAAACACAAAACACCTTAGGTGCGAGTCAGCACCATCGCCTAGGAGCTTAAAAAGGGAAGTGCAAGCTCATTTTTTTAGTATGTACTTAGGCTTCAAAAGTCACAGCACGAACACGCCCACTGATTCAGGAAGAGTTGGAGAAAGCTTCAGCTCTTCGCCGCGTCGCCTCGGCTCGGGGAACTTGCTGTAACTAGGGTCAGTACTTCAAAAAGTACCGGTGAGGGCGAGCTAACCCAACTTACCAAAATCTATAATAAATTTATATTAGCATGCAATATTTTTCTTATGTGATCTTTCTATCTTTCCTTAGTTCAATTCTTTATATATATGATAGAATAAAATAACATACCAAAATGTGCCACCGTTCTGTGACTTTACCTATACCGTCTGAACCACCTGTACAAAACTTACCATGACCTTTCCTGTTATGAAGATATAGTTAGTCTACACAGTTTAAATATACATAGCAATCACTTGGTCGGACGAGGGATGGGTCGACTGCCATTCCGCCTCGGGTAGCTAGCCCTTGGCAGATGCACGGACCCGTCCAATGCTAGGACTACACTGGTAAATTGTTCTACCCGGGTCGAAGCAATCCCAGTGCCCCGACGACCGTTCATAGAACGACACCCCTTGTGCACAAGTTGTCTAATACCATGCCTCCTCAACCAACTAAGTTATCAATTGAAACACATATTCAAGCAATATAAGCAAATGAACTTCCTATATTTCCCATAATCTAAGCTACTTGCATAATGATCACATTTCCCTTTGCACCATACCATGAATAGTTATAGATAAATAAATTCTAACTACAACTGACATAAAATAGTTATGTGTATAACGAACATGCACGCATCAATGTGATCATTTGGAAATTTTGTGTGACAAGCATTATTAGTGTTTCAAGTCTACTTCTTCTTTATTCTGACTCAATTTTATTGTTTTGGTATTGTTTGATCGGAATGCACAAATGGGTCAATTTATTTAGAACGAAGACTTGGAAGAAGGGAGCTAATCGAAGTAAAGCCACTCACAAGTTGGTGAACGGGGAGAGAAAATGAGAGATCTTTAAGACTCCGCTTGCACGTCGCCTACACGATCACCTGCACGCACCAACAAACGATCAATATCTCCTGCTTCAATCTCCAAAGGTTCGATACGAAATACAAAATCCTAAGAACGAAGGCAATAAAATCTATCAAAATTGTTTAAGAAAACGCAAGTCATAAAATCAACAAGAAAGCAACCAAACGGCATCAAAAACGGGCAAGAAAACCAGTGCAATGGAAAGGCCTCTCTCGACTCTACCGCCGAGTCCTTCCTTAAGGTACGATCCGTTGAATATGGGACCTGATTCCGAAGAAACCAATCCGTAACATGGAAAGGATCTTGATTCAATCTGTCCCGGTCAAACGATACCAAGTACTTCTTAGTCGCGCTCCCCGAATAGGGGGAACGGGGTACTACATCATAACTATCTAATAGAAAGTTTCGTCCTCGAAACTTATGAATAGAACCTAACCATAAGGAATAATGAGGGAAACTTCTCCCTCAAGTCTGATTCAAGTTCCCAGGTTGATTCTTCGACCGAGTGGTTCCGCCAAAGAATGTGCACTAGCGAGACTGCCCGATTTTGCAACTTCTTCTCTTTACGATCTAAAATCTGAACGAGTTCTTCGGCGTACGATAAGTCCACCTGCAGATCCAGCTGACCAAAATCTACTACGTGGTTTGGTTCATTCACGTACTTTCTAAGCTGTGACACATAAAAAATATCATTCACTCCAGATAGGACTGGTGGCAAAGTAATTTGATAGGCAACTGGAGTGACTCGTCTGAGAATTTCAAACGGGCCAACAAATCTCGGACTTCCCTTTTACCCCGAATCTCGTAACTCCACGCATTGGCGAGACCTTTAAAAATACATGGTCTATCACTACCCCATTTCCAGGGCAGGTTATTTTTTTAATTTGGTAAATTATTTATTGATCATAAATATTTGTATTAATATTTAATTAGTGGTTGTATTTATTTTTATTAGTTATTTTAGGATTTTGGCTAGCCTGGACCCATGTCAGACCCTAGTGGACCCTTATCAGACCCAACCAACACCATTGTCAAACTTATTTATAGGTTTAGAATAGTTGTTTATATTTTAATTAGTGAGTTGGAGTGATTAGGAATTAATTAGAGTATATTTGGAACCCCAAACCCAAACCCTATTTTAGCATGACTTAAGTGGAGGGCATTTTAGACTTTGTAACCCTAATGAAACCCTAACCCTACTTCTCCATATGCATGGCCGACCCCACCCCGCCCCCCCAATTTTCCTTCTTATTTCTTCTTCATCTTCTTCTTCTTCTTCTTCATTCTCCTCTCCATTCTCTTCTTCTTTCCTTCTTCCAATTTCTTCTCTCCAAGTAAGTTTCTTCACCCTCTTTCTCTTCCTTCATCTATTTCTCTCTTAAATACAAATCCTAACCTCTCATTTTTCCCTAACCTAGGTGAGTAGATCCTAGATTTGGTGTAGGATCTTAGTTTGGAGGCTTGGAGGCTCGGTGTGGGGAATTTGGGGCTTTTTGGAGACTTCGGCCTTGGGATTCCAACTCCGAAGAGGTAAACCATAACTTTTCTCTTAGTGATTGCTCTAATATAGTGTAATTAATAGTTTAAAATATTCCTAGACTTTAGGGCTACCCATGGGAGGAAGTTGGAGCTTGTTTGGATGAGTTTGGAGACTTTGACATTAGGTTTTGTGTCAATTTTGGGTGAAATC
>JAYESA010000015.1:75220592-75258092 GCA_036927795.1 Iris macrosiphon | reverse complement strand
CTACCTCACCAGTCCGCCAGTTCTGGTGCCTCCCGTCATGGGAAGACCATTCTTGCTGTAGGTTCGAGCGATGGATCATTCGCTAGGAGCTCTTCTCGTACAGAAGAATGACATGGGTCATGAACAGGCTATCTACTACCTCAGTAGGATGATGGTCGGAGCCGAACATCGGTACAATCCAGTGGAGAAAGAATGCTTGGCTCTGATGTTCGCTATCCAGAAGACGCGGCACTATGTCGCCGGCCAGACTATCCATATCATCTCCATGATCAACCCTCTTCGTGTACTGATGAGCAAGCCCAGTGCTCTTAATTCCCGACTTGCGACTTGGGCGATGCTGTTAACACCATATGACATGGTATACGTACCGCAGAAGTCCATCAAGGGCCAAGCGCTGGCTGACTTCCTAGCTGCTCAATCGATCCCGGAGGCCTCCAAATTATACGAGGACATTCCCGATGAAGCTGCAGAATGTAATTCCGTAATGGAAACTGACGCATGGCAACTATTCTTCGATGGTGCCTCCAGAACCGGTCCTAGAGGAAACATTATTTCAGGAGTAGGAGTCGTCCTGGTCACTCCTGATAAACTCGTCATCTACCGAGCACATTCTCTTAGCGAGCCATGCTCCAACAATGTGGTAGAGTACAATGCTCTACTAATCGGGCTCCAAGTCGCTAAAGAGCTAGGGGTCGAGTCCCTGGAAGCTTTCGGTGATTCTCTGCTTATCGTCAATCAAGTCAGGGGAATATATGAAGTCCGAAATCCAGACCTCATCGCCTATCACCGAGCAACGGTCGAGATAGCCATGACATTCAAAGGGTTCTTCCTAGAGCATGTACCTCGATCTCAGAATCTAGAAGCTGATGCCCTAGCCAGTCTAGCTGCAGATTTAGCCACTCCTATAAAGAAGGTAGGATTCGGTAATCCTTCTTAACAGAGATTTATTCTGTTTGAAGAACAACTTTCACATAGAACGCAGCTACGCTGTGAACACAGATCCCCCTAGAAGAGACTGGAGAAGTTCCTTCATAGATTTCGTCGTATATGGAATCTTGCCGGAGGACCCCAAAGAAGCAGTATCCGTCAAAAGACGATTATTACGCTTCTACTACGATGCATCTTCACAATGCCTACATCGTCGGACCTACGACGAACTGCTATTGAGATGTCTCTCTAACGACGAAGCACAGCAGATTATCTGTGAAGCTCACGACGGCGTATACGGAGCACATCAGCTCGGTCCTAAGCTATAGGATCGCATCAGGAGAATGGGCTATTACTGGCCTACTATGATCGCAGATGCAATACGGTATGCAAGACAATACAGAGCCTGTCAGGTTCATACAGACTTCCTACATCAACCGTTTGAACATCTACATCCTACGGTCGCATCATGGCCTTTCGAAGCATGGGGTATGGATATCATCGGTCCTATCCACCCGTCTTCTTCCAGGGGTCACCGGTTTATACTGGCCATCACGGATTTCTTTTCCAAATGGGCAGAGGCGATCCCTCTTACTGAGGTGAAGGCGTCTAATATGATCAGCTTTATCAAGCATCACGTCATTTATCGCTTTGGGGTACCCTGGAGGATAATTCACGACAATGGGCCTCAGTTCATCAGCCAAGCGTTTCATCGATTTTGCGATAAAAATTGGATACACAATATCGCCTCTACGGCATATTATCCAGCTATTAATGGTTTGGCGGAAGCTTTCAACAAAACCATTATCAAACTCTTGAAAAAATTCGTCTCTTCAAACAAGAGAGATTGGAATGAAAAGCTGGGCGAATGTCTCTGGGTATACCGCATAACAGTACGAACACCGACAGGTTGCACCCCATTCTCGCTGGTCTACGGGAGTGAAGCAGTTCTCCCCATTGAAATCCAGATCCTGTCATTCAGGATAGCCGTGACTAATGAGCTGACTCGAGAAAAGAATGACCTGTTAAGGGTCCAAAAGCTAGAAGGATTAGACGTGAAACGCCTCCAAGCTCAACAGCGTATCGCGCTCTACCAAGCATGCATTTCCAAAGCTTTCAATCATAAAGTAAAGGAAAGAGTGTTCAAAGTCGGCGAGCTAGTTCTAGCCGTAAGAAGGCCGATGATTCTTACTCACAAAAGTAAAGGCAAATTCCAGCCCAAGTGGGAAGGCCCTTATGTGATCGAGACAACGTTCTCAAACGGCGCCTACAGGATAGCCCAGCCTAATGGAGACCTGTTAATGGCTCCTATCAACGACAAATTCCTAAAAAGGTACTATGCTTAATCTCCCCTGCTCGAGTGGAATATAGCGAGGTTCTCAATTCTGACAAAACTACTCCCAAAATGAAACTAGTTGGATCATATCCTATCATGTTTGTATGACCTCTGAATAGATATATCCTGCTAAAAAGTTTATCGAGAGTCTATCATATCCATACTACCTCTGATATCACTCTCGCCTAAAAAACTGTCATTTATATTCCGAAATGATGGGTCCACAAAAGTCAGAAAAGAGTCGCTTTTATTTATTCCCGATAAGAGCAGAATTACATCTGGGGAAGCAAAAAGAGAAAGGATACATCATGATGGGGGAGCGGTCAGATCGTGAATCAGCCGCTCAAGTGCAGCTATCTTCTCATTCCTGGAAACCAAGGCATCGGCGCGAGCCCGCTCCAGCCGTGCCTCGGGATTGTTCGTAAGGGTCAGCTCAGCCCTTGCCCGAAGAGAGCCCGCACGGCCAGCTTCTGCACGCTCCAAATCCCTTCGCGCTGCGCTCAGTCGACCAGTCGCTACATCTAGACCTGCCAATGACTGAGAAGCCCACTCCTCTGCTAGAGCGAGTTTTTCCTTCAGCTTGCGGGCCCTCGCTGCGTTCCCTTCGTGCTCGGATCAGAGCTTCATCTCAAGAACGAGAGCCTCTTCCACGACAGCTTTTCTTTTATCCATCTCCAGCTTATGTGTTTTGATGGAGTTGTCTAGGCTTTCCAGCTGTGTAGAAAGCCGCGCAGTCATGAGGTCATATCTGGCCTGGACCTCAGCATCAAAGCTACCCCGAGTCAGCTGCAAGTATTCGTTAATGGGTTGCTCTAAACCATTAACCACCGCCTCCAGGGCGTCAGCTACCCCAGGATCGCCGGACTCCCTGACAGCCCCGATCGAAAACTGAGAAGTCTTCTTCAGGCGCTCGAAGTCTAGACTCTTCGCCAACACCATTGATATCATCATTTTCAAACTGGTGTAAAAGAGGCTGGTATTTTGCTCGGTCAGTGCAACTAGATCCGATTGAACGCCAGGAGTGGCCGCGATATCAGCAAGTCCCCCGCCAGGAATGACTGCAGACGAGGTGGCCACAGCCGCCGCCTCGACGGGTGGTACAACGACGACGGTCGAAGTCATCGGCATACTCGCGAGAGGCGAGGTCACGATGACAGGTTCGTCCTCCTCTCGAGATGACGAAACCACTCCAGGCAAGCTGGCCCCCGAAGGTATTTCCTCCTCGAAGTCGAAAACCTCCGTATCATCGCCAGGAGCCGGAGCAGAGCCAGAAGGCGCTTCAACGCTGTACTCCCCATGGACGCCGTCCCCTGAGAAGAGGACAAGAAAGTTGATATCAATATAATGGTAATCTTTCTAAAAGGAGACATAAAAACGACATTTACCCGGAGCCAACGGTATATATGGCGCATCTGCAGCCGATGTAGCTAAACCACGCCTTAATGACGTAATGCAAACTATCATACCTGGAGAAGGAGGTGGGCCGACCAACATCGCCAGGAGTTCTGCCAAGCCTTTGCCAAGACACGGTCGAGGTTCGTCAGCTGGAATCTCGCTAGGCGTGTTCGCCGACACAGCAGGAGTTTTATCCGTTGCTGGTCTAGGGAAAAATTCTCCCATCTGCCTCGGCCACGCAGGAAATCTCGTTCCACTACCTGGAGCAGTAGCAACGACAGCGACCTCTAGCGAAGATTCTCCGGCACCGTCAGCCGGAATTGTAGAAGGTCCCTCTCTAAAAGGCGAGGAACCTCCAGCCAAAGAATCATCCCTGATATGGGGAGATGCAGGCTCACTCCCAGGAGCCTCAATACCAAGAATACGGAGAGGACGAGCAACCATCTCCTTCCTCCTCTTATGAAGAGAAGCTTCCTTCGGAGCAGAAGCCCGTCGCTTCCCAGAAGAGACTACCAAAGCCCCCGCAGGCGGAGGCACTTCACACCTCGGCAGTGACACCAGAGGCTCATCCGGAGTGCCAGACTCCTTACCCTCGTCAGAAGAAACCGAGGGAACTTCAACTCTTCCCCCAGGCTTGGTAGAAGGCACCCTGAAGCTTCCACGCATGTCAAAATCGCGATGAAAGGTGTTAATCGTCACATAGAACTGGGCGTAAAAATGGAGAATGCGGAGCTCCGTGGAGGTTGTAACGACCGGCACAATGAAGATTGCTCCCGTGCAACCCATGATAAAATATCTCCACCCTCTGGCTTCATCAATGAGTCTGCCCCTGGACCTGAAGCTGGTGACGGCATTGCCCACGTGCAACTGATCGTACCCAAACTGCCTGGCGAACCGACTAGGCAAGTAGGGCTCGAAGAAGCAATGGTCTTCGCTCCTGTACAGCAGATGGGAGGGTCTAATGCAGACCAACCAATTGAAAGCTTCTGGAGAAAGATCGGTCTTCTCTCCACCTGAATCCTCAAGCCTTATTCCTGATTGATTGCGATGTACAGGAGGGAGAGTACAGAGGAGCTTCCAACCGTGACTGAGGTTCAACACCAGCCGACAGTCCAAAGTTGTGTTCACATTCCAGGGAGAGTCCTTATAGTTCAGCAAGAAGTTACCCCCTGAGCTGCTGCCAGAGCCGGGAGACATCACCCAGGGATTGTGGATAATTAACCATCCCATCAAGTACAGGTATGGTAATTCCACCCGGGGAAAACTCTCACGCCGAGCTTCATCGACGAGCAACCCCTCAGTCATGGCTCTCAGGCCAGCCCGTATACGGCACACCATGGCAGGAAGCAAGCCCAGTCTTGCCCCGAACACCAGACGCACTGCCGGCCACAGGATGTTCCGGTGAATGCGGTCCGCGGACGCAGTACCGGGCACAACTACTCGACGTAGCCATATCGAGAGGAAACCGGCCAGCTGGGCTTTCTTACACAGAGGCCTGCGGCAGCGCCTCAAGTAACTGTAGGCCTTAGTGCCTTCGGGATACTTTCCTACCCCCTCAACGAGAATCTGATCTGGAGCCTTAGCACCTTCCATAAGATCCTCGACGACTTGGGCACTGAGCACGCCCAAACAGTTCATGGGCTCATTCTTGTCCCCCGAGACTTTCTCCGACTTGGCGGCCCTGGCTCGGTGGAAGAAGAGGTAGGACATCCACTTGGTGGTGTGAGCCAAATCAGAAGGCTCGTTATAAAAAGCGGTGCACGCGAAGTATCGACACATCAGCTCCTGATACACTTCCGCCACCCGAGGGTCCAAGTCCCCCAACTCCCGGTTGGTGGGAACATACTCTTCGTATGGGGTATCCCCCATCGGCAGTCTCGAGACCATTGCCATCTCATGGAGGGCCAATCCCAACTCCCCCAGTGGAGTGGCGAAAGTCCCAGTGAGCGAAATGTATTGCTCCATCAGTGCCAAGAACAAGTTAGGGTTGGGAGGCAACCCAACACTAGTCGCACTCACAGCGGCATACAGTCCAATGCCCTCCAGTTCTCTCCGAAAGTGCTTCAAAGCCCAGTCAACTAGGCAAGTCCATCGGAGGTTTGTTGGGGTGATCCACCCATTGCACCGAGGATTCTCCTTGGGGTATACCCCACCTCGTCCCATAAAGTCGTTGCAGAAGGTCGGCAATTGGACCGGCTGGATCACTGAGCTGTCTTCACTCAGGACACTGCCCGGGCACAGTCCCCTGAACAGCGTCACAACGCCGGAAGGGCGACTGACAAACGACCCCTGGTCAGCCCCTTTCAGATGAAAGATCTTCCCCGGCTTGCCGTGAAGATCGGGAGTCAACGTCCATGACATCCTCCTGGGATGCGTCGCATGGAAGAAAGCCAAGATGGGATAGTCCCTCGTCATCGTTGGCAGATACAAAACCAAATTCCCGGCAGGGAAAACCCAGGGTTCCCTCTTGGGCTTCGTCTGGGACTGTTTATCAATCATGTCCCCAAAGAGGAAAGCCGGCTTTATGTACTGCTCTCCGTCTACGTATGTCAGGGGCTCCCCGTTGATCATGTTCAACAGCATCCGCTCGCCCTGAGCCGATATCAAAAACTCCCTTCCCTTAGGATACTGGGTCCGGAGATAGGAAATGCCACGTAGGAGAGATCCTCCAGATAGTTCGAGTGCAGCATCCCGACAGCGGAACCCATCACCTCGGCCAGTGGAAACTCACCCAAATCAACTACAAAAGTGCAAGGAAAAATATGTCATTACAAATCTTGAACAAACATACAGACCAAAGAAACGACAGTCTGTGCTCTACGCCAAGATTGTACAAATTTGGTCATTTTACGCCGGAAGTCCCCTCCACAAGCGTAAAACTCAAATTTTACGATATACGCCAATTTTCGGTAGCCAGAGCTTTTACACTCGGAACTACGAAAATATGAAGTTTTTACGCTGGCACATTAGAAATGTGGGCGTAAAAGATGAAAGCGCCTCCGTGCATCACCTTCCTCAAAGAGGCTATCAGCACAGAAGACGACCTAGCGCGGTCACGTTCAACGTGTGCGAAGGATTTTTCGTCATTTTTTTTGTCATCCCAAAAGGCTCTACCTCTAAGACCGGGTGCGTTGCTCGTCGACGGGATATTTCGCTCAGAGTGAAGTTCACCTTGCCCGACCAAAGACTCCCTCGCTGGGGCAGAAGAATGGAAAGAAGAACCTATACTCTTTCCCTTAGTGGAGGGGGTTTGTTTCGGCGCCATTTCTGAAAACTCGAAGTACTCGGAGAAGGAACGAAGAAAAACTCAAAATATTGAAAGCTCTCTTTCGCAGAAGACAGATAAAAAGTTTTTCTCTCAAAGGCTTGGGATATATATAGAGTTCGAGTCGACTCCTCGAATCCTCGGACGGACTCCTCGAGACCCTAACCAAATCTCGCAATTAATAGGTGGTTATGATCGGATGCTACGTCAGCCCACTACTCTCAAAAGACAGACAGTCAGTAAAATTCGAAAAGTTTTTCGTGCAAGACGGTTCAGCGATTTATATGCTAAAGGAGCTTTCTATGCTCGACGGCAACAGATCTACGATTTTACGCTCGCAAGCTATAAGTCTATGGTTTTACGCCCGGATGCCTTTGTGCTCGGTAGCTTTTATGCTCGAGAGGCTACAAACCTACGACTTTACGCTCAGCAGATACCAAATCGATGATCTCACGCTCGGTGGCACTCAGTTTACGCTCAGAAGCAACAGATCTGCAAACTTCACGCTCGGAAAAATTTTCTTTTCAGGAGCTACAGATCTACAGTTCTACGCTAAAGGAGCTTTCTACGCTCGACAGCTACGAATCTACGGCTTTACGTTCGACAGCTATAAGTCTATGGTTTATGCCCGGATGCCTTTGTGCTCGGTAGCTTTTATGCTCGAGAGGCTACAAACCTACGACTTCATGCTCAGGAACCACAAGTCTATGATTTCACGCTCGATGGTGTTCTACGCTCATAGGCTACAGATCTACAGTTCTACGCTAAAGGAGCTTTCTACGCTCGATAGCTACGAATCTACGGCTTTACGTTCGACAGCTATAAGTCTATGGTTTACGTCCGGATGCCTTTGTGCTCGATAGCTTTTATGCTCGAGAGGCTACAAACCTACGACTTCACGCTAAGGAACCACAAGTCTACGATTTCACGCTCGATGGTATTTTATGCCCAGAGACTACAGACTGATGATTTCACGCTCCACGACTTTCCGCATATCCGAACAGTCCCCAAAGCGGTCAATTGCAAAGAGTTCACACAGAAGATACTCGTTCTTGACCCCAAAGTACCCGAAACATACAGAGTTCAAACATTGAGAAATTACTCTTCTCGGGTCCAAAATTGGAGGTTCATCCAGACTCCAGTCTGAACATCTCGTCTATCAAGATGGCAAACTCAGTTTGACAGACAAATCCTCGACCCTGTTCCAAGGGAGTTTCGAGAGGTCGTTCTTGAAGACGAAGTCTGAACAAAAGTTCTGTTCATCAAAAGCAACAGTTCAGAGCTCTATGCGGTCCCTCAGTCCTAGCAACAGGACAGTTCTAAATGTTCAAAATGCTTAAACAACATTCTACGTACTATTCGTTATGCGTAAAGGACAGGGCCTAATACTCTTTCTATCAGAGTCGGCGTAAAGAATCAGACGTGTCGAAGCTACACATATTCAGACTTCATAGCAACGTATGGCAAGATGATCATATGAAAAAGAAGACGATTTTATTAAAAATCAAAATCATGATTACATATGAGGGAAATCTAATCTACAAGGGTTTTTCTCTATTTTTCATGATTACATCTGAGGGAAACTCCATCTACAAAGGAGATACCCCCTCGTCGTCTGAAGGCCTCCCTCGGAATCTGTTCTGACAGGTTCTCGCATTGGTGATCTTCCTCTTCTTCCAAGAAGATGATCAGTGGCAGGAGGATACAAAACTGGGCATATGACCCATCCTCCAACAGAAGGAAAGCAGGATAATTCTGCTTTCCTACAAACCACCTCCACTCTAGCCGGTCTGTCTGCCTCTCGTCACCAGAGGTAACTGAAGAAGGCGCCACTTGCAAGCAGCGTGGTGAAATACGATTCTTCGTCTCTCCCGAAGATCCACCATACAAAGTTGATGATTATCCCGAGCAAGGGAGGCTAAGATATCCTTCCATGATCCATCATTGCAGTGGACACTTGCTCGAAGACGCCGTCTTTTTCGGCTCCCTACATGCTGGAAGAATATAATCTCCTTCTTTCTCAGATCGACCCGACGAACTCCGGCGATCATTTCTACATGGTGATGGGAATGTGGGGAGAACAGGTTAACCCCCCCAGCCTTTTTATGGGCGAAAGAGATCACAGCGGTCCCCAATAAATTTGCCATAAAGTCAGCATCGACCGTTACAACGCTCCATTCAGAAATGTTTCGAGTTACGAGGAGTCGTTCATGCTTCATTCAAAGCGTTTCAAATTCCGAGGAATTTAAAAGCTTTGAAGGGGGTCTTGTAGAAGCATGAAAAATACGCTGGGAGGAGCTACGCAGCATACTGATGCAGAGCAGCGTAAACAGAGGCCTTCAGAGCCATCAAGCGTACATGCAGAGCTTTCTCCGCTAAACACAACATGAAGTACAAGCTCAAAGGACCATCCGCGTAAGTGTAGTACGTCCAGGCCGCTTCAGCGTAAACAGGATTCTTCATCGCCTCCATGGCGTAAAACTCAGCCGCTCTCAAAGCAGCATTAAAGCGTACGAGGAATGCTTCGTCTTCCCCGAAATGAACCTGTCAAGTCACACAGTGAACCTGACCTCTTACTCCTGACAAAAAGTGCTGCACGGCTACCCAGACGACCGCTGAAAACGATGACAGACCCCTCGGGACGCGCACCACAGTATGATGGCGGATCTCTGCATTTAATACAGAGGATTTGGTTAAAATATCACCGAACCGCCATTTACTGACGTCCCATCAGCATAAACTGCTCTTTCGCGTACAAGGGGATACGCTGCCTTGTTTTACACAGGCAAACATGAGCTGTTTTACGCTCCGCAGTAGACAAACCGCCTGCCACGTCAAAAGCTGCACTTCGTACGGGGCTCGAGGCATGTCTTTACGTCTAATTGCAAAGAGCAGTGACAGTTTCTCTCAAGGCACGTCTCTGCGATGGATGCACAAAAGGGCTGCAGACCTTCAAAAACACGCCTCCGCATTAATGCACAAGATGGTGGCAAATCTCTGCAAGAGATTTGATTATATCTTCAAAAGTCGTAATTCTGGCTAAGACGTCCATATCAGTACTCTGGCATGGTACGCAGCGGCTTCTACGCCCATTCAGGATCTGTGCTCATTCGGCTTCTACGCCCATTCGGCTTCTTTGCCCACTCAGTCTCTACGACCACTCGGCTGCTACGTCTACTCAGTCTCTACGACCATTCGGCTTCAAACGCCCACTCAGTCTCTACGACCATTCGGCTTCAACGCCTACTCGGCTTCTATGCCCATTCGGCTTCTACGCCTACTCGACTTCTATGTCTATTTGGCTTCTACGCCAGGGTGACAGTCATTTGGCTTCTACGCCAACCTCTTCTACACGAGGGATACCTACCTACGTGGCTTCTACGCCGTGATCTTCGCAGCAGATATACGCGTTTTGTCCCCTTAGTTGGACACGCGTCACATGCTCACTCAAAAGGTCATCTATACGCAGGCATTGGTTATTTTAACCGTTGTGTAAAAGGGTGCTGTACTTTCCACTCCTCGGTTTTTACGCCGACGGAGTGGTCACTGTCACCAAAACTCTATAAATAGAGACCCCTATCAATGGGGAAAAAGGTCGAAAAACTTCAAACTTGAAGATCGAACAAGGTCAAAACTTTGAAAGAAGGATCGAACAAGGTCGAACTTCCAAGAAAGATCGAACCGGAGGTCAAGAGAGAGAGAGAGAGAGAGAGAGAGAGAGAGAGAGTCCGGAACTCAGGCAAAGAGTAGGGATCGACGACTTTGGCATCGTGCATCCACCCTCCTTTGCAACCTTTGAAGCTGCTATCTGTCTTCCACGGTACTTCTTCAACATCGTGTGGTCCAAGGGCTAAAGTGATCGACTGCAGATCAGATACCTATAGCAATTCATACCCAGATTAAATAAATTGTACTCCCACATCCTCGTATAGGATTAAATTGTACAAGTTTGTTTGTAAATCAAAGGGCACGGGTTTCGTATAAACCCCGTCATTGAAATACACTTTCATTCTTTCGTTTAATACCATAAACAATCGTCCGTCCCGATCTGATACTATGGAAATGGGCACTCCGTGCAGCTGAACTATCTCATCAAGGTAGGTCTAGGCAAGGCGGTCGGTGCTCCAAGTATTTTTTATGGCAATAATGTATACTGACTTGGTTAACCGATCGATGATGACCCAGATTGCATCGTTCCCCCATTGCGTCCTCGACAAGCCAACAATGAAATCCATGCTTATGTGCTCCCACTTCCATTCCGGGATAGCAAGATTCTGTATTTCTCCGCCTGGTCTCTGATGTTCTGCTTTCTCCCTCTGACAGATTATGCATTGCGACACGATGAGTGCCACATCTTTCTTCATGTCGTACCACCAGAAGATAGTGCGAAGGTCTCTATACATTTTTGTACTCCCGGGATGGATCGTATAGGCTGTATAGTGAGCTTCCGCAAGGATCTACTTTCTGAATTCTGAGTCGTTGGGGACGCATAGCCTTCCCTTAACTCGCAATACTCTATTCTCATCTACTGCAAAGTCTTTCACCTTTCCCGCTAGAATCTGCTCGCACATTTTCCTTAGGAATGGATCATCCCTCTGAGTAGATGTGACCCTCTCTAACAGGTTGGGTACAAATCGCATCTGAGCAACCTGCGCACCGCGATATCGAATTCGAAGTTCGATGCCCATCTCTTCTAAGTCCCTTTGTAACCTGCTATCAACGGACATGGATCCCGCAAAGACCCGACTCAATGCATCCGCTATCACATTTCCCTTGCCAGGTTTATAGTCTATCATCAAGTCATAATCCTTTATTAATTCTAGCCAACGCCGCTGGCGTAGGTTGAGGTCCGTTTGGGTGAATAGGTACTTTAAACTCTTGTGATCGATATAAATTCGGTAAGCCACTCCATAAAGGTAGTGTCACCACAATTTTAGGCCAAACAGAATTGCTGCTAGCTCCAGATCATGCGTAGGATAATTTTTCTGATGCTTTTTCAGTTGTCTGGATGCGTAGGCTATCACCCTATCTTGCTGCATAAGTACACACCCCAAGCCCTTCCCTGACACGTCACTGAATATTTGGAATTCTAAGGTCTCGTCTGGTAGTGCAAGTAACGGGGCAGAGGTGAGGCGATGCTTTAACTCTTCAAACAAGGCTTCATGGTCGGCAGACCACTAAACGTGACTCCCTTTTGTGTGAGGCGGGTCAGAGGTGATGCTAATTTGGAAAAAATCTTTTATGAAACGTCTGTAGTAGCCTGCTAGTCCGAGGAAGCTTCGAATCTCACTGACGGAGGCAGACCACTTTCACTCGACGATGGCTTCAATTTTTTTTGGATCGACTGAAATACCTCCTGCAAAAATGATATGCCCGAGGAAAGATACATTGCTCAACCAGAATTGGCACTTACTCAGTTTTGCATATAACTTGTTATCCCGAAGAGTCTGTAGCATAGTCCGCAAGTGCTCTGCATGCTCCTCTCTATTCTTCGAGTACACCAAGATATCATCAATGAACACTATTACAAATTTATTGAGATATGGCCGGAATATACGGTTCATTAAGTCCATAAAGGTGGTAGGGGCATTGGTCAATCCAAATGGCATTACCATAAACTCATAGTGGTCGTAACGAGTGCGAAAGGCTGACTTCAGCACATCGTCTGACTTAATCCTAAGCTGATGGTAACCCCATCGAAGATCAATTTTCGAGAACACCGTTGCAGCTTGTAACTGATCGAAGAGATCACCAATCCTGGGAAGGGGGTACTTATTTTGGACAGTAGCTTTATTCAATTCCCGATAGTCGATGCAGAGCCGCAACGAGCCATCCTTTTTTTAACAAACAACACAGGCGCACCCCACAGAGATACACTAGGATAGATATACCCACGATCTAGTAATTCTTGTAACTGAATCTTTAACTCATTTAGTTCTGCCGGGGCCATTCGATACGGAGTCATAGAAATTAGTCAAGTTTTTTAAAATGTGTCTATAGTGAAATCTATCTCTCGATCAGGCGGCATATTGGGCAACTCGTCTGGAAACACATCAGAAAAATCTGCCACAATAGGAATAGACTCAACGTTTACACAATCTTGCTGAGTATCTTGAACAGACGCCAAGTACCCTTCAAAGCCAGAGTGAATCATCCATCGAACAGACATTGCTGAGATCACCATGCAGGCACTCGACGCTCTCGATTGTGGACTGTACGTATAGCAAAATTTGATCTCGCCAGGTAGACAAAATACGACTTTCTTTTCCGCACAATCAAAGGTAGCCGAGCAAGCACCGTGCCAATCCATCCCCAGAATGATGTCGTAGTCCCTAATGTCTAAGACTATCGCATCTAGTAATAATTTTCTGCCCCCGATGCAAATGTTACCTTCATGACAGACTAAGTGAGCCAGCAATTCCACGCCCGATGGAGTACGAACGCTAAGGTTTAGGCCTAGCGGTGTCGTAGGGAATGTGTTTTCGGTGGCAAAATTTGCCGCAATGAAACTATGTGTTGCACCAGAATCAAACAATACTCGAGTAGGTATATTATTGAAGAGTAATGTACCTGACACTGTCGTGTTTGATGTGAGTGCCTCATCTTGAGTCAGAGGATAGACTCGGCCCTGAGCGTTCTCCGGTGCCGTCTGGTTCGCACGAGGTGCTTTCCCTTGATCTTGAGGCACACGGTTTTGTTGCTGCTGCTGGTTTGGTTCTCCCGCTCGACAGTTCGCTGCCATATGCCCCTGGCGATCGCACTTAAAGCATGATCCATTAAATACTCGACAGTTTCGAGCAATGTGTCTGGCACGATTACATCAGTGACAAACGACTTCACTATCTCTCCCTGGATTTGCAGCCTGATTATCGCCGTTATTGGGGCACTTATGCGCATTGTTACCACCTGTATTGCTAGGGCGCTTGTTATTAGAATTTTGTACAGTGCCGGTACGAACTGGGGGGTACTGCGGCTCAAGGGAGTGGGTATGGTTTAGTGACTCCCGCATAGTACGGTACTGAGAAACGATGATGTGGGCACGAATAGAAGGTCGAAATCCTATCTCGAACCTTCGTTCTCGACTCTCGGCATCACAGAGATGAGACTTAGCAAATTTTATAAGTTTGTTGAATTCTGAAGCGTACTGTCGCACTTTCATGTCTCCTTGCTGCAGATGTGTGAATTTGTCTTCCCCAAAGGCCTTACGGAATACGGACCAAGAGATAGTCGTCGTGCCACCTTCACCCAATAAAGCTTGTTTGTGCACATCCCACCAATCATGTGCGTTTAAACGGAGCTGAAGCTGGGCGCAAGTGACTCTCTTGGTTTTGTCCATGCGAAGCACTTAGAAGTGGTCTTCCAACTCAACCAGCCAATCCAATGCCACAGAGGGGTCCTCAGTCCCTTTAAAGGTACCGTGGCACATTTTTTTAAATTATGATATTTGCAGGATGGAACCCTTTTCGTCTGAGGATGGGGGTTCCTGAGAGCCTTGCAGTCCTGCGATCTCGGCTACCTCTGGCACGGTTGCGGTGGATGTGGATGCAGAATGGTTGTTGGCGACAAGCGTCGTCATAATCGTTTGCAGACTATCCATCTGCTTCTGCTGTGCCTCAGCCTGAGTCCGCTGCGCCTAAAATTGAGCCTCAATCCGGGACTCGAATTGGCTCTAACATAATTCTGCATGTCTCTGCTGTATTTCCAACAAACGCACCATCCGTTCAAACGGATCAACATAGGGCACAGCTGTGGGACTTCCCGAGCTGCCTGATGTACCTGAACTACTCCCTTGCACCTGCGCCATAATCTGCACATGTGCATCCGGCTCGGAGGTCGTTCCTTCAAAGAAAAGTAACTTGTATCAGTCTCAAAAATATATTATGGACTCACTGTATGGAACGCATCTCATTTTGGCCAAGCGAATTCAAGAGTTCAACTGAGAGGGACAGGGTCTTCCGAGAAAAACACTTCTGACACGAAGGTCAAGGGATATGAAGCCATGCTCTGATACCAATATGTCACGCCCCAATTTTGGCTAAATCGATAATCTTCCCCCGGGCGTGATGCCGTGCACGCATAAGGCGCACGTGTACAAGGCCTAGGCATAATGATATACTTTAGAACAAATGCAACAGAGTACACAAATAAGATATCACACATTGAGGCATAGAAAAGTTCTATTTATTGATAATGAGCATCAGTTTACCGACTATTGACCCAATGTAATAAAGACGACGCACGGGCTTACAACTTGGACGTAAAATGAGATAGCCGATCCATACATTATATCCTTTACTTAAATTTTAGAAAACACAAAACACCTTGGGTGTGAGTCAGCACCATCGCCAAGGAGCTTAAAAAGGAAAGTGCAAGCTCCTTTCTTTAGTATGTACATGGGCTTCAAAAGTCACAGCACAAACACGTCCACTGATTCAGGAAGAAT
The DNA here is from genome assembly GCA_036927795.1 of Iris macrosiphon. Lineage (NCBI taxonomy): Eukaryota > Viridiplantae > Streptophyta > Magnoliopsida > Asparagales > Iridaceae > Iris > Iris macrosiphon. Next base: position 75,242,726 of record JAYESA010000015.1, on the reverse strand, counting down.
TGGAGAAAGCTTCAGCTCCTCGTCGCGTCGCCTCGGCTTGGGGAACCTGTTGCAACGAGGGTCAATACTTCGAAAAGTACCGGTGAGGGCGAGCTAACCCAACTTACCAAAATCTATAACGAATTCATATTAGCATGCAATATTTTTCTTATGTGATCTTTCTATCTTTCTTTAGTTCAATTCTTTATATATATGATAGAATAAAATGACATAACAAAATATGCCACCACTCGGTGACTTTACCTGTACCGTCTGAACCACCTATACAAAACTTACCATGACCTTCCCTGCCACGAAGACATAGTTAGTCTGCACAGTTTAAATATATATATCAATCACTTGGTCGGACGAGGGATGGGTCGGCAGCCATTCCACCTCGGGTAGCTAGCCCTTGGCGGACGCACGGACCCGTCCAATGCTAGGACTACACTAGAAAATGGTTCTACCCGGGTCGAAGCGATCCCAGTGCCCCGGCGACCGTTCATAGAACGACACCCCTTGTGCACAAGTTATCCAATACCATACCTCCTCAACCAACTATGTTATCAATTGAAACACATATTCAAGCAATATAAGCAAATGAACTTCGTATATTTTTCATAGTCTAGGCTACTTGCATAATGATCATATTTTCCTTTGCACCATACCATGAACAGTTATAGATAAATGAATTCTAACTACAACTGACATAAAATAGTTATATGTATAACGGACATGCACGCATCAATGTGATCGTTTGGAAATTTTGTGTGACAAGCATTATTAGTGTTTTAAGTCTACTTCTTCTTTATTATGACTCAATTTTATTGTTTTGGTATCGTTTGATCGGAATGCACAAATGGGTCAATTTATTTAGAACGAAGACTTAGAAGAAGGGAGCTAATCGAAGTAAAGCCACTCACAAGTTGGTGAACAGGGAGAGAAAAGGAGAGATCTTTAATACTCCGCTTACGCGTCGCCTACACGATCACCAGCACGCACCAACAGACGATCAATATCTCCTGCTTCAATCTCCAAAGGTTCGATACGAAATACAAAATCCTAAGAATGAAGGCAATAAAATCCATCAAAACCGTTCAAGAAAACACAAGTCATAAAATCAACAAGAAAGTAACCAAACGGCATCAAAAATGGGCAAGGAAACCAGTGCAACGAAAATGCCTCTCTCGACTCTGCCATCTAGTCCTTCCTTGAGGCACGATCCGTTGAATATGGGACCTGATTCCAAAGAAACCAATCCATAACAAGTAAAGGATCTTGATTCAATCTATCCCGATCGAACGATACCAAGTATTTCTTAATCGAACGATACATATTTTAAGACATATGTATTTCTTAAGTAACGCTACAAAGATGAGGTTATAAGAACTGTAAAGCGAGCGTACTACTCTGATCAACTGATCTACTTCCATGTTCTACGCAAAGAGATAAGATGGGTTAATTCCTTTAGCTAGGTGTATTGTATTCTTAGCTAGGTGTATTGTATTCTTTATTAGCATGCAAGGCGTGATTCGTCTAGCGACTAGCATATATCGACCATATTTTTAAGTGTGCAGGCTAAGCAAAGACAAGTTCATCGTAGCCATCCACCTTTGCGATGATTCACCTCGGTCGAGCAATACTCCGAGCGCGCATTTGAAAGTCTAAGTCTGAACTCCTGAAGGGCCAAGTCTAAAATCCTTTGCCTCAAGCAACTCTTCTCGCTGAGCAAAGTGGGCCGGATCGTCGCACTTGCACCATTTGAATCAGCTCTCCGCTTGAGCGGAACGGATCGTTACATAGCTGAAGTTGGAATTACTCTACATGACGAAGACTCTTACCAACCGACTTTATATGTTAAAGTCGCTCTACGAACTGGTGATGGAGGAATGTACGTTAATTCGAGATCATATTTCAAAATTTAATCGAATTATTTCTGACTTGAAGAGTGTTGATATATGTAAATGATGATCGTTTGGCACTAATTTAAACCCCCTAATTTTAAATTAAAAAAATTAATTATATATATATATATTTAATTGTTGAATTTTTAGATTATTTTCTTATTTAGTTAGGAAAATAAATTATTTGATTGAATTACCTATATGAATATTTATTTAAAAGTAATTCACAAAACTATTTTTTTAATTTTAAAATTATTTTTCTAACAATTTATAAATCCAAAATATTTATTTTTGTATTGTTATACCTTCCTATATATATATATATATATATATATATATATATATATATATAAAGAAAGAAAGAAAAGAAAAGAAAAAAAGGAAACAAGTAGCAACACCCTACCACAACAACATTCAATAGCAATAGCAACATACAACAACCACACACAAAATTATTCCTACGTATCAACCACGGGCATAACCTGACCCGACCCAAGTGCCGCTCTTACCCCCCTCTCGACCAATATATATATATATATATATATATATATATATATATATATATATATATATAATAAAACCCTAACCCTAACCCACCTCTGCGCCACCGTGTCGCCGCCATAATCGCCGAAACTTCACTACCGAACCCCTACCCGCGGTCACGTGCGACAGCAGCAGCCCCCAAGGTATACCCTTTCGCGTGCTCATATCTACTTGCACACACAACAAAACTATGATTTTCTCCATCCTATGTAATGTCTACTTAACCTAGTTTATGAATATGTAATTTACAGCTTTTGGTTTCGTAAAAATCTGGTAGAAAAATTGAGTCCAAAACTCGAAAAAACCATATTTTCTGACTTGACAGAAATAGTCCAAGTACCCATGTTCACGCTCCGGTTTCTCCCAAACCACTTAGTATTTTTGAAGTATATTTAACTGAATTCCTAAATAACATATACAAGAATAATTTTGTTCTTTTAGGTTTTGCTTAGTTGCTTTATTTGCTGAATTAAACATGTTCAAACTTGACTAAAAATCATCTATTCCAAACTCAAAAACTTGCGATACCTAGTGTGTCCAGAGAAACCAGACTACCTCGTCGCGTACCAGTTGCACCGAAAGACGCGTATGGTATTTCCTGATGTATGGGCTTTCGTGGAAGTTGATTTGGACGTATGTGCCCACAGGAATCAACCCGTATCCGTAAAATGTCTCCCGTATCATTGTTTGGCAGAATACCCAATAAGTTTTTCTACGCTCGTCAGATCGCAATGAAACTTATGCCATTAGACTCGTAGCGTTTGACTTATCCTTTGACCTAGAGTTTCGCTCAATTTTGAGTCAGTCAATGAATCGCCATTTTGTGGATCCCAGGATTCGACTTAACGAGCGATTTTGTGATAGGATCGCCGGAATCCAAAACTGGACATACCATTGAGTTTGTATCATCGACTAGGATTTGTTTGACCTATAATTTATCTTATTTAAAGACCTTTAACCCTGGCACACTTTTTGGTGCAAAGTTGTCCACATGCGAACCCAAAATTTTGTTTGAACTACTTTGACCCAAATTTTTGCTTTACCCCTGTGTCCAAATTGGATGAAAGGGTAGTATTTTCTGACTATCTCATTGATTCTGAAGATGTTGGTTGTAAGCCCCCTAATTTTTAGTAAATTATTAATTTGGATTTTCACAATTTTCCGTAATTTTCAGGAATTTTTCTGTAATTATAACCTATATATTTTGCAATTAAATGATTTTTAATTGTTGTTAATTAATATTAAAATATTATGAAAATAATATTTTATGGTGTAAAATAGAAAACCGGACATAGGGTAATTTTCCGGGAATTTATTGGACTCCGAAATCATTTGTAAAGCCCTAAAACCCATGAAGAATTAAACCGAATTAAACCCGTGCCAAACGTCCAACATCCCCATGAGAGCCGAAGCCAAGCCCAAGGAGCATTGACCCAGCCCAAATCCTAGGTCAAACCCTAGTCCAAATTTCTGTATGTATAAATACATACTTTTCCTAGTTTTTCTCCACAAATAAAAAGAAAAAAAAAGGAAAAATCCCTAATCCCTAAAAAATCCCTAATTTCCTAAACCTAACTCTAACCTCCGCCGCCCCTTTCACTAACCCCCTCCGGCGAGTCTTCGGCGCCGCCCAGCCGCGTCCATGCCGACCCCGCCCCTAGCTCAGCCGCCCGTCCTCAGCTGCTCGACAACCCTCTCATCCCCTCGACTCGCCCGCGTCCACTCCGCTGCCCATCCCTTCCTCCTCCGCCACGACCCGACTACCATCAACCACCGCCCTCCAGCCCCGAACACCCTCTCCGAATAACAGCAGCGGCAGCAGCAGCCCTAAGCAACCGCCGAGAGCTCCGTCGAGCATACCCGACCTCGCCGCTGCCGCCCATGAGCGCCTTCCCGCTCGCCGTGCGACCTGACACAGCAGCCCTAGGCCGGCCGTCCGCTGTCCTAGCTCGGACACGACCAGGACACGAAACAGACGCGCGGACACGTGAAATCTCGGTTTCATGGAGCCCTGTTCAGGTATAGTTTTCTCTCTTCTCGTTACCCCGATTTCGATTCTGTCAGTTGTGACGCGTGACTGTATAACCCTTTCGATGTCCGTGCAACTCACTCGGTGCATCGTCTCCTGTGATGATCGTGAACCGCGATCCAAAAACAGGAAAACTAACGCCCTGTTTTACCCTGGAACTGAGTACGTTCCGCCAAACGGGACGACTTGGTCGCAAGCGGTCTTCACCGAAACATGCGCGCCATCGATACGGATGTGCGGAATTTCACAGAAGTTGATTTGGATGTGCGTGCACACCGGAATCAACGCGTATCCGCCGACAGCGCCCCATATCTGTCAGTTCTGGAACACGTCGTAACTTCGTGTACACATGTCGGATCGGGACAAAACTTGCGCCATCGGACTCGTAGCAATACGCTGGTCCTGTGACCCAATTTTGGTTTGATTCTGAGAACGTTGTCGAAATCGCGTATCGTGGGCCCCACAGGCTCCACTTGACAGGAGATTTTGTGATCGGCTCATCGAAATCCAATTTTGTTAGTTCCGTTGGGTTCGTATCATCGTTCCTGACTTGTTGACACTAAGTTTGACGAATTTGGAGACCTTTGACCCTGACACAGTTTTCGGTGCAAAGTGGCCCACATATGGACCCTGCTTTGACTCAAAAATGTTATTTTTGCCCCTGTATCCAAATTGGACTTAAGGACAGGCGTTTCTAGCTATTTTATATTTTCTGAATCTAATGGTGATATTTATTTCAGCAACCGGAGTAGTCCCTGCAGATCACACTGAGACCAGAGCCACAGTTGGAGCCAGAACCCCAGGCAAGTGTACCTTGCCAAATCTGCAGTTTTTGCTACTTATTTCCTTGACTTAGTTATACATCAGTGGGCAAGTTTACCTTGCCAACTTTTCAGTCTTGTTACATATTTTCCTTTATTTATGTATATTGTTGTGCATGCTTGACCTAGGATCGTGTGACTTACTTAGCGTCCGATTATTAGTCGGGGCCAACACTGTACGCAGTATTGTGTATTGTCATCTAGACATGGACATCCGTGACCCCTTTACATTTTCGTACTTGTCGTATCAAGTACATAGACCCAGGACACTTGACACTATTCATGAGACGGAATCTTCCTGAGATATTCATGGTGATTCTGTATAGGATACAGGTTTATGACATATACATTATACATGCTTAGACATTATATGACTTGCTGTATTAGTTTTGATCCTGCGTATCATGGACATGAGATGTGAGATTTCATTGGGTGGGGAGAGTATTACCATATCAAAGGCTAATTATATTATATATATATATATTATTGTCTGGAGGTGCTTTGGCATATCTACTGGAGTCGTGATACTAATACTGCTATGGGTTTCTTCGACACTGATCCTGTAGTAGTCTCAGCCCGAGTATGACTAAAACTCTCACTTGCATATCACTTAGCTGGTTATATACTTACCTTATTATTTCATTATCTGCTGCACTGCATTTATTTTGGCATGAGCTTTCTTGTACCTTGCTATGTCCCCTGAGGACCTGGATCCAGATTATGTCCCCAGGATCATCTGACGAGATCTATCCCGAGGTATACGGGACCGGAGCATTGGCATTAGCAGAAGCAGGTGCCTACATTGGAGCAGAACCAGGATCTGAGGACGAGATCGTACCAGAGGACTTCTCCTGAGTATTGGCTTGAGATACTCATTTATTTCTATTTCTAGTTCTTTATTTTCAGTCTATTTTATTGATGTATTAGACTTATTCTCGGATTATTCTCCGAGACACTTTTATTGAGATATGCTAGTTTATTTTTATTTGCATTATTCTGGCTTTGATCTGTGTTTTATCTGTTGTGGATGAGATTAGTATAGACTGTGCCTTGTATCATTGGACCTACTTATTGTTATATTACAGCTTAAGCATGTCCCGATGGATCCATTAAATTGGGTTTGTCCATCGGTGTGTGTTGCAGGCCATTATTACGCGTCCGGTCCCTCGGTATTTTGGGACTGGGGCGTGACATGGTTTTTGTGGTGGCCCATGCAGGTCAATGACTAAATTGTTCGGTTTCAACTTAGGGATCGAGCAAGCCTGCAATAAGAATAGGATAAGTTTTTAGGATCTCATCCACTTGCTTGAAACATTCTTGATATCTATATTGAATTCAAATTAGTTCATAACTTGCATCTTGCCTTGATTCCTGTGCGCCTCTTACAGTTTATCTTTGATACAGAGTAATGGATTCAAGAGCAAACAACGAAACTCCAGCAAACACACCAATAGGTGCTGTAGCCACCTACGGAGAAGATGAAGTAACGCCATTGAGTGGAGATTCCTCTAATCACCAAGGCAGCCAAGCAGATCAACAAGCTTCTAGATTTCGGCATGATGACATCCCACCTCCTCCGTAGTTCGTTCCACCAATGCCCGTTTTCCCACAAGGACAGCCTATGGACGGGTAATAGATTTTTTAAATGATCTACGCAATGATGCAAGCTCAACAACAGATTCAACACGAGGCTCTGCGTCACAGCCTAGCACTCGTACTTGACCAGGCAAATCTACCAGCATGACGACCAGTGACAGGATATATCACCAATTTTTGGCAGCTGAAGCCCCATACCTTCTCAGGAAAGGAGGAGCCCACAGAAGTTCATGAGTGGCTCACCAACACACAACATCAATTAGATACAGCTGAGATTCCACGGGAACGTTGGATGACGGCCGTCAGGATGAAATTGACGGACAATGCGCATCACTGGTGGCTATCTGAGGAGACACGGCTCAGACCAGACCGCGTCACCTGGGAGGAGTTCTCCAGACTCTTTCAGGAGATGTACATTCTAGCTACCGCTCGATCAGAACTGCGGGACAAGTTTAATCGCCTCACTCAGGATACTATGACGGTGGAAGAGTACAACGCAGAATTCATTCGTTTGAGTCGCTTCGCCCCTACCTTGATCCCGACAGAAGAAGAAAAGGCTGAGAAGTTCTTCGACGGACTAAACATTGAGCTACAAAAACTAATTGGATTCGTTGCACCTACATCTTACTCAGATGTCCTTGCTGCAGCCCGACGTAAGGAGCACGTCACCAGGAGAGAGACCAGTCTAAAATGATCTTCTACATCAGCACCAGCCAGATCACCACAAGAAGAAGTCGCAAAGAGACCTCACCTACACCATCAGCAGAAAGCATCTACACCACTAGCGTCAATCCTACCTTCTTGCCACTACTGTGGCAAGAAAGACCATATTGCGAAGGAATGTCGACGGAGATTGGGATTATGTTTTGCTTGCGGATCCAGGCAACATTCGGTGTGGGAATGCCCTGAGCGTAGAGAAGGAGCACCAAGGGCAAACCAACAAGCTCTACCAGCACTAGGAGGATATCAAGCAAGGCCACCCTTAGCACCTCGAGCAGCACCCTTCCAGCAGGCCCAGCAACAGTAGAGGGCACCCCCTCAAGGACACGGACAAGCTTTTGCTATGACTTTGGAGGATGCGCAGATTCATGGAGTAGCTAATGGGCGTAAGTTTTTATATTTTTCTGTTTCTAGTATTGTTTTATCTCGTGCTTATTGGTTCGTGACCCTAGCCTTAACCTAGTAATGTTGAACTTGCTAATAACCTAGTATGCTTTTATAATTGATAACTTAGTATGTTCTTAAGTGATAACCTAGCTTTCTAAAATGTAGTCTTCTAAATTTCCTTCATCCGGGAAATTGCATGACTTTAATGCTTAGGGAAATGATTTTCCCTATGTATTATTCTTACACTCTCATCCTTGAATCTTCTTGATCGTGATGTGCTTCGAACAATGTTTGCAACCGTGTCATCTCTGTTGACCGGGTATTTTTTGATTGCGAGGACGCAATCCTCTTAAGGGGGGTAGATTTTAAGCCCCCTGATTTTTAGTAAATTATTAATTTGGATTTTCACAATTTTCTGTAATTTTTAGGAATTATTTTATAATTATAACCTAGGTATTTTGCAATTAAATAATTTTTATTTGCTGTTAATTAATATTAAAATATTATGAAAATAATATTTTTATGGTGTAAAATGGAAAACCGGACATAGAATAATTTTCCGGGAATTTATTGGACTCCGGAATTATTTTTAAAGCCCTAAAAACCCATGAAGAATTAAACCGAATTAAACCCGTGCCAAACGCCCAACATCCCCATGAGAGCCGAAGCCAAGCCCAAGGAGCGTTGACCCAGCCCAAATCCAACGTCAAACCCTAGTCCAAATTTCTTTATGTATAAATACATACTTTTCCTAGTTTTTCTCCATAAACAAAAAGAAAAAGAAAAAGGAAAAATCCCTAATCCCTAATCCCTAAAAAATCCATAATTTCCTAAACCTAACCCTAACCTCCACCGCCCCTTTCCCTAACCCCCTCCGGCGAGTCTCCGGCGCCGCCCAGCCGCGTCCACGCCGACCCCGGCCCCTAGCTCAGCCGCCCGTCCTCAGCCGCTCGACAACCCCCTCATCCCCTCGACCCGCCCGCGTCCACTCCGCTGCCCATCCCTTCCTCCTCCGCCATGACCCGGCCACCATCAACCATCGCCCTCCAGCCCCGAGCACCCTCCGCCCAAGCCGCCGAGCGCCGCCCCACGGCCACCCGCAGCTCCGATCTCCCTATTCGACTAACAAAAGCGGCAGCAGCAGCCCTAAGCCGCCGCCGAGAGCTTCGCCGAGCACACCCGACCTTGCCGCTCGACCCGACACAGCAGCCCTAGGCCGGCCGTCCGCTGCCCTAGCTCGGACACGACCAGGACACGATCAGGACACGATACAGACGCGTGGACACGTGAAATCTCGGTTTTACGAAGCCCTGTTCAGGTATCGTTTTCTCTCTCTCCTCGTTACCCCATTTTTGATTCCGTCAGTTGTGACACGTAGACTGTATAACCCTCTCGATGCTCGTGCAACTCGCTCGGTGCATCGCGTCATGTGGTGATCGCGAACCGCGATCCAAAAACAGGAAAACTAACGCCCTGTTTTACCCCGGAACTGAGTACGCCCCACCAAACGGGACGACTTGGTCGTACGCGGTCTTCACCGAAACGTGCGCACCATCGATACGGACATGCGAGATTTCGCAGAAGTTGATTTGGATGTGCGTTTACACCGAAATCAACGCGTATCCGCCGACAACGCCCGTATCCGTCGGTTCTGGAACACGTCGTAACTTTGTGTACACACGTCGGATCGAGACGAAACTTGCGCCATCGGACTCGTAGCAATACGCTGGTCCTGTGACCCAAGTTTGGTTCGATTCTGAGAACGTTGACGAAATCGCGTATCGTGGGCCCCACAAGCTCCACTTGACGGGCGATTTTGTGATCGGCTCATCGGAATCCAATTCTGGAAGTTCCGTTGGGTTCATATCATCGTTCCTGACTTGTTGACACTAAGTTTGACAAAATTGGAGACCTTTCACCTGACACGGTTTTCGGTGCAAAGTGGCCCACATATGGACCCCGCTTTGACCCAGAAATGTCATTTTTGCCCCTGTGTCCAAATTGGACTTAAGGACAGGCGTTTCTAGCTATTTGATATTTTCTGAATCTAATGGTGATATTTATTTCAGCAACCGGAGTAGTCCCTACAGATCACACTGAGACCAGAGCCACAGTTGGAGCCAGAACCCCAAGCAAGTGTACCTTGCCAAATCCTGCAGTTTTTGCTACTTATTTCCTTGACTTAGTTATACATCAGTGGGCAAGTTTACCTTGCCAACTTTGCACTCTTGTTACATATTTTCCTTTATTTATGTATATTGTTGTGCATGCTTGACCTAGGACCGTGTGACTTACTTAGCGTCCGATTATTAGTCGAGGCCAACACTGTACGCAGTATTGTGTATTGTCATCTAGACATGGACATCCGGGACCCCTTTACATTCTCGTACTTTTCGTATCAAGTACATAGACCCAGGACACTTGACACTATTCATGAGACGGAATCTTCCTGAGATATTCATGGTGATTCTGTATAGGATACAGGTTTATGACATATACTTTATATATGCTTAGACATTATATGACTTTCTGCATTAGTTTTTATCCTGCGTATCATGGACATGAGACGTGGGATTTCATTGGGTGGGGAGAGTATTACCATATCAAAGGCTGATTATATTATATATATATATTATTGTCTGGAGGTGCTTCGGCATATCTACTGGAGTCGTGATACTAATACTGATATGGGTTTCTCCGTCACTGATCCTGTAGTAGTCTCAGTCCGAGTATGACTAAAACTCTCACTTGCATATCACTTAGCTGGTTATATACTTACCTTATTGTTTCATTATCTGCTGCACTGCATTTATTTTGGCATGAGCTTTCTTGTACCTTGCTATGTCCCCTGAGGACCTGGATCCGGATTATGTCCCCAGGATCATCTGACGAGATCTATCCCGAGGTATACGGGATCGGAGCATTGGCATTAGCAGAAGCAGGTGCCTACATTGGAGCAGAACCAGGATCTGAGGACGAGATCGTACCAGAGGACTTCTCTTGAGTATTGGCTTGAGATACTCATTTATTTCTATTTCTAGTTCTTTATTTTCAGTCTATTTCATTAATGTATTAGACTTATTCTCGGATTGTTCTCCGAGACACTTTTATTGAGATATGCTAGTTTATTTTTATTTGCATTATTCTGGCTTTGATCTGTGTTTTATCTGTTGTGGATGAGATTAGTATAGACTGTGACTTGTATCATTAGACCTACTTATTGTTATATTATAGCTTACATGCCCCGATGGATCCATTAAATTGGGTTTGTCCATCGGTGTGTGCTGCTGGCCATTATCACGCGTCCGATCTCTCGGTATTTTGGGACTGGGGCGTGACATTGGTGATGATTATTTCAGCATCCGGAGACGTTCATTTAGAGCCTCTACTTTCCCCTTCCTTGTGTTTGTTGTTTGGACGTCTACATTACTCTGATTGCTTGACTGGCAAGTCATTGCCACATTATTGTTTAGTTACATTCCTTTTCTGAATATTTATTTTTTATTTTTTATTTCCATTTATTTTACTATATATAAAACTGCGTGTCCAAAAAAGACTTGGGTACAAACGACGGTTGCGTCATCTTTTGTCCTTTATTATATTATGCATATTGACCTAGTTTTACGAGACCACCCCATGATTGAGGCATCTTTATGTTTTATTTGGTTGTGATACATTTGTTACACGAGTTATGAGTCTCATGTAGGACACAGACTTACGTGTTAGGCTGGTCACCTTTACGTATAGGTCGTGCAACGGATAAGAAATAACTGCTAATAGAAATACTATATTTTAGCAGATTTTCCAGTTACTAGAGGTGTTTACGTGTGATGGATGCGATACATTAGTAGCATTAGGTGGAAAGAACAATGAGTAAGCGTATGTGACTCCTTTACACTTTTTTTTGTAACCCGTACGCTCCACCGGAGATGCGTGGTCATATGACCTTTATATATTATTTACAGGCGGGCTCTGACGAACGAAAGACTTTATGGTTTGTAGAACACTGATTTCCAGGGAAAATTATGTCAATCCCATTATCTTACCCAGATAGTCCATACATGAAAAAGTTGTTCTTAAATTGCATATCATATAGACTGGTTAGACGACCTTGTTGGATGTTTTACTCTCAGTACATTATTGGCATGCTTTTATATATCTTGTTATGTCCCTCTGAGGACCTGGTCTCTTTCCAGTTATAGATGATCAGGATTATCCGTAGGAGTACGGACCGGGACCTGACGCATCATTCTCTGTCGAGGAGGTCTTAGCCTCCGACTACCCATGATTACTTCATAGTTGATGGATCTTCTAGCTGTTGTTTCTTTATTTGACATTTTATTTTATATTGGAGTTCTAACCTCCTCTATCCTTTTTATTGATATAGTCGTTTGGTAGTGGATTTGTCTCCACCCGATTATTATTCTTTTATTACTTCATACTTGAGACTTTTAGTAATTATTTTGGTACTTCTTTACTTATGCCTATGGATAAGATATAGTTGCATGTGACTAATGTTGACAACATATATACCACTTGTGAATTATTTATTCATATTATAACGTACGTGTGTATGTTATAATTTTCTAACATATTGGAGTATCATATACATACGGCTAGCATGCTACGTATTCCTAATCCTACTTATTTTGGGACTGGGGCGTGACATATCTTTGTGGTGGTCCATGCAAGTCGAGATTATATTGTCTCGGTTACGTTACTATACTGAGTAAGCCTGCAAATAGGATTTGAGTATAGGATCTCATCCACATATTTAATCACCTTCCTTTGAATTCTAATTTTGTACTCTCCTTGAGTGCTTGAATTGCATCTATCTTGAACTTGTTCTAACGTTGTCCATATCTTCGTGTCCAGCAAGATGAATCCTTCTAATGGACGTGTTGCTCCCCTTGCCATCACAATAGGCGACTCAGTAACTCAGAAGAAATATAGAATTTTTCCTTCATCGACGATGTTCCGGACTACACCAATCCAGCCGGGACAATCATCACAGGCAGGCTAGACACCCCCATCAGTTCAGACGAACCCTCAGACTCTAGTACCTCCAGTGGGGCACAAGCCACAGCAGACTACAAATCCCCAATATGGGAGTATGCCACCACTGCCACCCCAGTTTTCGTCTCAGTTTGCCTCACAAATACCCTTTATGCCACATACACAGTTTCTGTAGCCTGACGGGAATGTTACCTCGACCCAGTTGATACAGGCCATGATACAGGGTCAGTGGAAACAGAATGAGCTGCTGAGACAAGCTCTTATAGCTGTAATGAACAGGCCACCAGCCTCTGTACCACCACCAGCCCCTGTACCGACCCCATTGCCATGGCCTTATGAGGGCAATGTCAAGGGTTTCACTCAGATAAACCCAAAACACTTCAGAGCTACAGAGACTCTGTTGGAGGTCTCTGAGTGGCTCATCAGCACCGACAAGTTACTGAAGGCATCATAGTTACTAGTGGACCTATGGATGACAGCAGTAGACCTTCTACTTGAGGACAACGCCCACCAGTGGTAGAAGGCCGAGCAAAGACAATATGGCACCGACCATACATGGAAATAGTTCTGCGAACTCTTCAACGAGAGATTTTTCCCCACCAATGTTTGAGATATTCTCTACAACCAATTCTTTCATCTTAAATTGGAAAGTATGACAGTAGATCAGTACAACATAGAGTTCAGCAGACTAAGTTGCTTTGGCGAGATATTGATTCCTACAGAGCTGGAGAGAGCCAAGAGATTCCATAATGGGTTATCACCGGATATTAGGAGGTTCACTACTACACAGTCGAGGATATCCCATACGACAGTTTTGGAAGAAGCAAGAAGTCAGGAGCTCCTTCTGAAGGAGAAGCATAAGATGTAGAGATGCCCCGCACTAGTAGTACCAGTTAGAGTACCTCAGAGCCGAGCCATCAGACGCCTTTTGGCACATCAGCAATCCCAAGAGCAGCAAAGAGTGGGACCGTACCAGACTCAGGTGTCACGCCCCAGTCCCAAAATACGTAGGACTAGGAACACGTAAGCATGCCAGCCGTATGGATATGGCAACTCCAATATATGGAAACCAAAATCCACACGTACGCTGTAACATAAAAATCAATCCACAAGTGGTATAAACATATGTCACAAGTCACAGGGTGTAAGCTAAATCTCAACCACAAAAATCAAATATAAATAAATAACCAGTATCTATGAAACTAGATATCAATATAAGTATCTAAGGATGATAGTTGGATGGAAACAAATCCACTACCAACTCGAAGGTAAAGGTACAACACAATAAACACAATATAAGAATACCAGCTAACGACCACGGGTCGAAGAGAAGACATCCACGAAACATATATAATCATCCAAATCTGCGCTCCTACAAATACTCAAGAACAGATACACCTGGAAGGGGACCAGGTCCTTAGAGAGAGGTAACAAGATACAGAACAATAAGTCAATTTGAATACAATAAACATGCATAATATTTGAAAATAAATAAGTACGCTGTACAAGACAATCTATATGAATGCAATAAGGACAACTTTTCGACGTATGGGCAAGGGTAGGCTACTCGATCTAAATCTTACACTCACACACTCGTCAGTGGACATCATCAACCGACATACCTCAGGGGTAACGACCCTCGGACTCTATCAATCGACATACCTCGGGGGTAGCGACCATCGGACACGACCACCATAGTGCTTGCTAGTTATTACGGTTTACCAGAGTGGTTAAAAGCCTATACGCCTAATGATTGTCCTTAATGATACTAAGTGCCATATGTGTGTCAACATATCTAATACATAGTAATGACTGAAAGAAAACTACACATGCAAGAAATATACAGAAATGCATAAATATACAGAAATGCAATAAATATACTAAGCATACAAAATACTATAAGTAATTTGGCAAAGTATCTTGTCTGGTCTGAAAAGGATGAAGTCCCAACTCAAGGCGTTGTCCGATCTACCCGTCACATAAATTAAACAAGTTAGGTTACAAAAGTGGGCGAATAGTTTTTACTATTTTAATCTATTTTAACTCTGAATAAAATAACCTAAATTAGTATTTTAATCTTATTATAATCTGATTTTATTGTTAAGCTCTAATTTTGGTCCAAAGAAAGTCAACTTTAAGGATTTGTGATCCGTGACACGCAAATCGAGGCAATCTGTTGACCAAAAAGTCAAACGACTAAAATCCTAGATTTGTGTGTGGAATCCTATATATTTCAATGCTACATGAACACTAGAATCAACAATTTCATAAAATCACAAGTCAGTAAAGAGTTATGGCCACAAGGGCGCACAGATGACAATTTTCGGTGGTTTCCTATTTACGTCTACGTTGCACAAATTTTACGGTAGAATATAATTATATTTTAAATTCTGGAAAAATACTTTTCTGTATGTTTATAATGTCAACTTTCCGAAACTTCAAACGGTTCATAATTCCGAGTTCGGGATCTCCCAAAATCTCGAAAATATAAAAACCCGTCTGATTTCGGACAACTGACACTTTCGGAATATTCTGGAAAAATAGGTTCTGAAATTACTGAAATAATTTAAATATTCAAAAAACTAACCTTGATATGATTCTAACAAAAAAATTGGAGCGCGTTTGGAGTCCGGAGCTAGGAGATATCGTCTTTTTAAGTCGTCATAACTACTAGAAAATGAGGTTTAATTTATGACGAATTTTGACTATTTTTGGACGAAAAAGAGAGGAGTTTGGGGATAAAAAAAAATAAAAGATGAGTTTATTCCATAAGTCTAATAGGTATTTATAATGGTGAAGATTGTTTAATTAAATAAGACTAGGATTGGCTAATTTGGATAGGATTATGATGAATTTAAATAAGGATAGGATATGCATGAAGTTGCTTTCCTAGTAGGTTCGGGATTTGAATTAATTTAAAATAGAGTTTAAATTTATCTCAATAATTTATAATCTTAAATATAATTAAATATAATACAAATAATTTATAAAATCTTATTAATATCTATTAACACTAAATTAGCATCTATCTAATATTAAGACTATATATATCCAAATAAATCCTAAATAATTTTAAAAATCTTAATAAAATTCTTAAAATTCTAAATAAATTACAGAAAAATATAATTAAATATTTTAAACTAAAATAAATATTTGGTAGGAACAACATGCAAGTATGGTCGTATAATAAATCATAGAAGTCCTAGAAATTTATGTTTCCTAAGTTTTAATTACCAAAAATTCTAGAAAAATCTCCAAAAAATCTAAAAAAACCTAAAATAATTCTAAATAAATATTTATATAAGTAAATATGTCAAGAAATTTATTTTTTAATTAACTAATAGAATACTCTAAAGAAATTTAATATCTATAATAAATATAATAATATAAAATACACACAAAATATCTATTTTTGGTTAGGGGGTTTACATCAGGAGAAGCCCATCTGTAATTACTGCAGGAAGCGTGGACACATTATGAGAGATTATCGGCTTCGCTTATTGTAGTGTATGAGATATCGTTCTGGGCAGCATATGGCCAGAGACTGTCCAGTGTAGCAGGCCTTGGCGCTCTCTCAGCCGATGCAAAGGCCAGCACTTCCAGCACCGCAATTGTCTTAGCAGATGATGAGGCCAGGAGCACCAGGAGCGGGAGCACATCGACCTCCAGCAGGTGGAGGATTTCAGCGAGGACCACTGCTACCTACTCAAGAGATTCAGTTTGCGAGGGCGAGGCTACAGGGACCTCCAAAGGTGTCACACCCTAGAACCAGAATACTAAAAAGCGGGACTAACAAGGCCATCTAAGTATACTTAGAACACTCTGGTACTCCGCATATATGGTGAAGCTGTAAGACATAACTGGTCACTACTACCATCCAACATTCAAGTCTAGTTCCAACAACCTAGTATCTCAAACACAGGAACAACAGGTATAGTCACAAGATATAAGATCAGCTGAAATAAAATAGTAAAGTGTTCCAGACTATAATATACAAATAATCATGATGCTAGTAAACATAAAATAAGTAAACTAGCCATAGTATATGTCATACATGATCAACCCTATGATATGTCAATTATGCAAATGCCCGTAAGCTAACAGATCAATCCAAAATATGAGCTAAACACATGTTCGATAGCTAAACGCTAACAAAAGAAGAATGTACAATAGAGCGGGGAAGTAAGGAAACCCACTCAAGCGGTCCGGTGCTCTGGATGGTCACTATGCTCGAGAATATGCGGGATATCCTCTGGTGCGGCTACTGGATCTGGCCATGCAAACTAGTGGGATCAGACCCTAAAATAGCAAGTACCACAAAGAAAGTCAATCTAAGAACTTAAACTAACAATACAAGCAGTGCAAATACTGAAAGTAAAGACTGAAAGTAAATAATCTCTGAATGAAATAAATACTGAAAACCTGCAATGAGACATATCCTGAACTGATAACCAATAAGAAATAACAAGTGCAGAAGATAAATGTGTGATCATATAAAGCCTAGACTAATCATTATCCATCAATCACGGTAATTCATATAAGTATGGCTTGATACTTTAACTAACTAGGGTTATCACAATCCTTAATTATTAACATTTGTAATGCAACGTGATCCTAGAGTTCCTTCTGATCACATGCCCCTGCAGTCCGTCCGGGATACCCACTGGCGCACGTTGAGACCAGAAAAATCATACAATAAAGCCATGTAAATCCACACGATAAAGCCATATAAATCCACTTCTTTGTTGTGGGTAACCGGGACTGCATACAATCTAGAAAAATCTCTAGCCATGAACTATGTGAGTCTCTAGTTGTTTAATCCTTACCATTTTCTTATATAAATCTGGGTGTGGCATTCTGCAGAATCCATCCTAGACATGATACAGATAAATCAAGTTATAACAGTAATATAGTCCAGTTTCAATATACACTGCACAAACGAACTCATGTAAGCCACGACAACAACCAAGCCACGTAAACCAAGTGAAGCCAGGAAAGCCAAGTGAAGCTATGTCAATCCAGATGATACTAAGTAAAATCAAGTCAAGTCATGTCCGATGAAACCATGTAAAGTCATGACAATTCAAGTCCAATGAATCCATGTAAAGTCATGCCAAGTCAAGTCCAGTCAATCATGTCATCAAGTATAGCCGGGCAAAGCCAGGTGAAATCGAGTAAAGCCAAGTCAAGTCCAGTCATGTCATCTGAAGCCATATAGGTTCATGCCCAAATCAGGCCAGTCATCGCGTGTCCAAGCAAAAGCCAAAAGTTTTAACATAAAATTACGAAAAACCAAGAATTCCTAAAGAAAGTGCACGATCGGTATACCGTCGATACAATCCAGTATATCGTCGGTACACCGGTCCAGAGATAGGAAAAATACAGCAAGTTTTGGATTCCAATAAATTGGTATATCGTCGATATAATATAGTATACCGTCGGTATGCTGTCCCAAGTAGACAACAAGTTTGTGGAAAATAAAGTTCCACAAATCGGTATATCGTCGGCACAGCCCAGTATGTCATCGGTATGTCGGCCAAGACGAATATCTAACAATGTCAGCAAGATCAGTATACCGTCGGCACAATCCAGTACACCATCGGTATGCCGATAGGGTTCACATAAAAATATCTAGAAATAAAGTCGGTCGAAATCGGTATACCGTCGGCATGTCGGTTTCCAAGAATAAATATGGTTAAATCAAGTCTAATTTTTGGGACCCAAATCAACCCCGAAAATTACCAATACCAAGTCTAACAAGAGGTCAAGTCTAGGGTAAGTCTCATATCACAATATGGACTAAAATTCACGGTCACAACTCCGGTAGCGTCTCCATTACCGAGTTACCAAAAAGGGACGGAATAAGATTCTACCAGAAAATAAAATCAAGACGGTCATTAGGCTAGAAATCATTATATAAATACTAATAGTAAAGCAAATCTAAGCAAAATAACAATAACCAAGCTCCAGAAAAGTAAAATGACTGGAAGTAAAAGAAGTTCACGAAATCGACAAGATGTACTTGCCTAACGCGAGCTCCCAGCCTAATCTTCTAGTCAACCACCACGAAGGGGTTCAGAAACTACACTCCAGGTCTTATGAACTTGCTTCCAAGCTTGAGAGAGAGATAAAAAAGAGAGGAGGGAGAAATAGAAAAAGAAAATTAAAATATATCGAGTATTATTTATAGAGAAATATCACAAAAATATCTCGAAAAATATCTCGAAAATATCTCGAAAGTGAAACAAATATATGCTGGGCAGTGTACCGTCGGTATACTGTAGTATACCGTCGGTATATCGTTCAGGTAGTAAAGTTTCAATTTTTGAGAATTTTTGGGCTTCCTCAAGATCCAATAAAATATAATAATTAGCACAAAATACGTATCCACATAAAATATAAATACTATGACACGAGTCTCACAACTCTCCCCTCCTTAGAAAAATTTTGTCCGCGGAATTTTTTATAAGGATCCAAAAATCATTAACAAGAAAATCCAAGAAAGCCAACTCAAAATCGAAAATAAACAAGAAACTCATGTGAGCATAAAACTTCCTAGGCAGCAACAAGAAATCAGAAAGTAAAATAACCGATAAACTAACAATCAATCACATGCACAGGCTAAGATATGACATGAGTACATGAATAAGTATACCTCCTAAGTCGAAGAGAAATGGATAACGAGTACGCATATCGTCCTCGCGCTCCCACGTCGACTCTTCCAGTGAGTGATGCCCCTAAGCAACACGAACTAACCTGATAGTCCGATTCTTGAGAACCTTCTCCCTTTGGTCTAAAATATACACAGGCATCTCCTCATACGGTAGGTCGGTACCAACGACCAACTCAAAATGATCGAGGATATGGCTCGGGTCTAAAATATACCAGCACAAATGAGATACGTGAAAGTCGTCATGTACCTCATAAAGCAATGGTGGAAGAGCTAGACGATATGATACATCTCCAACTCGCTCGAGAATATCGAATGGGCCTATATATCTAGGACTAAGCTTTTCCCGTACTCCAAATCTGATAACTCCATGGGTAGGCAAAATTATCATAAATACATGGTCGCCGATAGAGAACTCAAGATGACGACAATGTTGATCTTCTCAATGACGCTGGCGATCCTGAGCCACTCTGAAATGCTTTCTGATCTGCCTTATCACTCCAACTGACTGAGCAATCATCTCCAGACTAAGCATCTGCCTCTCACCAATGTCATCCCAAGCTAACGGTGATCTGCATCTCCTACCATATAAAGCCTCGAAGGGTGCCATCTGAATGCTCGCCTGGAAGCTGTTGTTATAGGAGAACTCTACTATATGCAAGTGATCCTCCCAAGATCCACCGAAGTCAAGTGTACAAGCTCGAAGCATATCCCCCAAAGTCTGAATAGTACGCTCCGACTGCCCATCTGTCTGCGGATAGTAGGCTAAAATAAACTTTAACCTAGTATCCAGACTCTGTTGTAGGCTCTTCCAAAAGTGAGACGTGAACCGTTAATCTCTATCTGATACTAAGCTGACTGGCATGCCATATAATCTGACTATCTGCCTCATGTATATCTCAGCTAGCTGCTCTTTTTATTGGCCTACTCTTAAAGGAAGAAAGTGAGTAACCTTCGTGAATCGATCCACTATAAACCATATAGCATCTCTACCAGACAGGGATCTAGGAAGACTGATCACAATGTCCATAGTAATATGGCCCACTTCCACTCCAAAATCAGTAAAGGCTGAAGTAGTCAGGCCAGTCTCTGATGCTCAGCCTTGACCTGCTGACAGACTAAACACCAAAAAATGAACCGAGCTATTTCCCTCTTCATACAATTCTACCAGAAGTGTGGACAAATATCTTGATACATCTTCGTCCCTCCTAGATCCACTGAGTACTGGAAACTGTGGGCCTCTGACATAATCTCCTGCAGGATATCTCCTCGTGGCACACAAAGTCAACTCCCAAACCTGAGAGTCCCATCCTCATGAATGCTCAACTCTGGTCAGCATCTTGACTCATACTTTGAACTGAGTCGCTGAAGTCTGACATCACTAGTTTGCTCTGCTATAATCCTCTCAACTATATAATATTGAACCTGCATACTCGCCATTAAACTGGTATCACCAGGTAATACTACCTCGATACCCATCTCCTGAAGATCCTCCAAAATGTGACGTTGCTCCATCAAGAAGTAAGCTCCTTCTCTCCTACTCAACGCGTTTGCTACGACGTTGGACTTCCCTGGATGATACTAAAGGTCAAGATCGTATTTCGACAATAACTTGAGCCATCTTCTCTGATGCATATTGAGTTCCTTCTGTGTGAACATATATCTCAAGCTCTTGTGGTCTTTGAAAATCTCTACTCAATCACCATATTGGTAATATCTCCAGAGCTTAAGTGCAAATACTACAGCTGCTAACTCAAGATCATGCATCGGATAAATCTTCCCATGGTATCAAAGCTGCCGAGATGCATAAGCTATCACTCTGGCATGTTGCATAAGGACACATCCTAGTCCCACTCCTGAAGTATCACAATATACTGAGAATCCACCTGGTCCTACTGGAAGTGTCAGAATATGAGCCAAAATTAAACTCCGCTTGAGCTTCTCAAAAGAAGTTTAACAAGCGTCTGACCACTCAAAGCACACATCCTTACACGTTAGCCATGTCAAGGGTGCGGAGATCCTTGCAAAATCTGCCATAAACCGCCTGTAGTAACCTGCTAGACCTAGGAAACTGTGCACATCTGAAGCAGTACGGGGTACTAGCCAACTCTCAATAGTCTCCACCTTCTTGGGATCCACCTCGACTCCTCCACCGAAAATAATATATTCCAAGAATGAGATACGATCAAGCCAGAACTCACACTTATTGAACTTCGCGTATAGATGCTGCTCTCGTAGAATCTGAAGAACTACGCAAAGATGCTGCTTATGCTCTTCCTCACTCTGACTATAGACCAAGATATCATCAATAAATACTATCACAAACTGGTCTAAGTAAGGCATGAATATGCTATTCATGAGAGACATGAATATAGCTGGTGCATTGGTTGTTCCAAATGTGTCACGACCCACACCCGGAAAATCGGGCATGAGTCGTAGGTACGTCCAGCCTACGCCGCAACATCGTCG
>JAYESA010000015.1:75100592-75215592 GCA_036927795.1 Iris macrosiphon | reverse complement strand
ACTCCAATATGAACCTGCGCCCTGATGCTCCTCAGGGACTCATCCTTAAACTGTGTAGCCCTGATCTGGTCTATCAACTCTGAGTGAATCTACAGTCCACACATATGCATCTCAACTCCAGGCACTATTACCTCAATGCCGAAGCTCTCTAGATCTTCCAAAAGATAACGATCAGTAGTCAGGCACATAGCTACCGGATACCTGCTCAGCGCATCCACAACTATGTTCGCCTTCCCTGGGTGGTACTGTAATAATATGTCAAAGTCTTTCATCAACTCCAACCATCTTCTCTGCCTCATGTTCAGCTCTTTTTGGGTAAACACATACTTCAAGCTCTTGTGGCCAGTGAAGATCTTCACACACTCTCCGTATAAATAGTATTTCCACAACTTCAGAGAAAAGATGACCGCTGCCAACTCCAAATCATGGGTAGGGTAGTTCTTCTCATGAGGACGTAATTGCCTGGAAGCACAGGAAATTATCGTCCCATTCTGCTGTAACACACAACCCAGACCCTTTCCTGATGCATCACTATAGATAGTAAATCCTCCAGACCCCGATGGCAACGTCAACACTGGAGCTGTCGTCAACCTCCTCTTCAGCTCATCAAAGGAGACCTGGCACTCCTCTGACCAAACAAACTCTACGTCCTTCCGGGTCAGCCTAGACAACGGCTTTGCAATCTAGGAAAAATACTGAATAAATCTCCTGTAGTAACCTGCCAGCCCCAGGAAACTCCTGACCTCTTCTACTGAACTCAGAGCACTCCATGCCTCAACTTCCATGATCTTCCTCGGATCCACCGAGATCCCTTCTCTTGTCACCACATGACCAAGGAATTCAACCTTGTCAAGGAGGAACTCGCACTTCGAAAGCTTTCCATAAAGCTTCTCCTTCCTGAGAGTCTCCAGTACTATCCTCAAATGCTTCTCATACTCCTCTGGGGTCTTCTAATATACCAAGATTTCATCTATAAATACCACCACAAACCTGTCCAGATGCTGATGGAACACCTTGTTCATCATATTTATGGACACTGTCGGGGCATTAGTCAACCCAAACGGCATCACCATGAACTCATATTGTCCATACCTGGTCCGAAAAGCCGTCTTCGAAATATCCTCCCTCCTGACCTTCACCTGGTGGTATCCTGTCCTCAGATCAATCCTGGAAAACACCCTCGCTCCGCTCAACTGGTCAAAGAGATCATCAATACGTGGTAGCGGATACTTGTTCTTGATTGTGAGGTTGTTCAGAGTCCTGTAGTCGATACACATCAGTATCGACCCATCCTTCTTCGACACAAAAATTACCGGAGCACCCCACAGATAAGAACTAGATATGATAAATCCCTTGTCCTGAAGCTCATCCACCTGTTTCTTCAACTCTACCAGCTCACTGTTGCTGACTCTATAGACGTGCTGGGATATCGGCTCCGTGCTTGGCCCCAAGTCTATAGAGAACTCCACATCTCTGTCCGGAGGTAACCCTGGCAATTCCTCCGAAAAGACATCCATGAACTCTACTATCAATGGATGTGGCAACCTCTGCTCTACCACCAGGGCTCCGTAGAAGACTCCCTCGCTCTGCTCCGTTGCTCCTCTGGCAAACTCAAACTCTGGCTCTCCCGGCGGACTAAACAATACTCTGCCTCCATGATAATCTATACTAGTATGGTGCAAACTCAACCAATCCATCCCAAGTACAATATCGTAGCTCGAAAGTGGCATTACGAGTAGGCACATACTCAACTTTCGGCCTCCCAAGGTAACTCTCCGGTCTCTGCAGACATCACTGACTAGGATGATGCCACTCCGGGTCATGATCTTGCAGAGTCTAGCTAAAGGTTCAGCAATAAGATGGTTTCTAACAGCAAAAGATACAGACACAAAGCTATGGGAAGCACCATAATCAAATAAAGCAAGTGCAGGAATGGAATCAAGAAGAACAGAATCTGAGATAACATCACCAACGGGCTCGGCCTCCTCTACGGTCAGGGCAAAAGCTCACCCTTGTTGTCCTCCTCGGTGCTACTGCCAGTGCTGGGCAAACCACTGCTGTTGAGTCTGCAAAGGATGTTATCTCTGTTGTACTGCAGGTGCTCTAGCTGGTCCCCTCTGAGCGACTCCTCTGCCCTGAGCTGTATGAGCGAGTGCTAAAGGGAAATCCCTTAACTAGTGATTTGTCGTACCACATAACAAGCATCTGCCCAGCCTCTTCCTGTAAATGTCCCATCCATGCCCCGACTTTCTACAGAAAGGGCAAGTGATGGGCTGTCTCGGACCCTGCTATTGTCCCTGCCTCTTCTGCTGGGGCGCCTGCTGGAAAGGCGTACGACCCTGACCCTGGTGCTGCTAAGTCTACTGGAACGGCCTCGTCTGCTGGAAATGGGACCTCTTGGCTGGGCCCGCACTGCTGCTTGCTCCGAAAGCATCTCTACTCCTCTTGGACTTCAGCTCCAAGACGTTCTCAGCCCTCTGAGCATCACTCACAATCTGCTCAAAGGTTGCCTCGCGGTCACTCCTAGTCAAGGACTTGACCGCCATGACCAAACCCTTGCGGAACTTTCGCGCCTTTGCTGCCTTGCTCAAGCCCTCTATAAATATGCCCAGACGGTAAAACTCTGTTGCATACTCGTCCACCAGCATGCTCCCCTGGACGAGTGCCTCAAACTGGCTCTCCAAGGCACTAAGAGCCACATACGAAAAGAACTTCTCCTTGAAAAGCTTCTTAAAAGCCTCCCAAGTAAGTCCAGGTGTCGCTATCCTCGTGTTAGAACGGTACCAAGTAAGGGCAAGATCAAACATCTGGCTGCCCGTTGCCTCTATCTGTATGCTATCTGGGATCAGTATCAGCCTAAAGATCCCCTCGATATGCTCGATCCAGTCATCCATGTACAGGATTCCCTCTGTACCCCAGAACTCCTTAGGCCGCATCCTTTGGAAGTCAATAATGTTGCCCGGCCTAGGATGATGTGCCTACTCTGCCTGTGGCTGGATCTGAGCCACTCTGTCTACTGCCATCATGGCCACCTGGTAGGCATTCTCAATGCCCAACCTCATCACGTCTACCTGTCGGTGCTGTGCGTCCATCATCTCCCTAAAGAACGTGAACAACTGGGCAACGTCTACCGGTGTAGAAGGAGGTGGAGGAGGTACCACCGGAACAACAGGGGTAGCTCTCTGATCGACAGGTGGAGGAGGATCTCCGAGAGAAGCAGATGCTCCCTCAACCGTAGGAGTAGTGAGTGGAGCGGTAGCAGCTGCCTGAAGTCGAACATGATGAGAGGTAGCAGACCTCTTGGTGGCAGCTGCTGGAACGGTGCGGTGAGACCGTATCTTCGGAGGCATCCTGAACATAGATCAAAAGAAGTCAATATGGTACAAGATACGATATCATCAAAGAAGGATAGTAATATTTCAAAAAGAAAACAATTTCAGAAAAATTAAAGATAGTAAAATATCAGGAAAGGTCCTAGTTGTGATTGAGCACGCTCTCTTTCAGCCTATATCCAATATCCTTTCACAGGTAGACCTAGAAACTATACCTGCATGGGCCACCACCAAAAACGTTGTCACGACCCGCACACGGAAAATCGGGCATGGGTCGTGGGTACGTCCAGCCTACACCGCAATATCGACGGTAGAACGTTGTCTAGGTCATAACTATCTATATCTCAGAATAACTTGTCAAGATAACCTCTCCAAAAGGCGGACAATATTACAATATATACATAAACTCAATCAAAATAACTAGGGGAAGAGTAAAAGCATGATAAGATATCAACAAAAGAAACAAAGACCAAAGAGAGCAAGTACAATATCCAAAATATACAGTCCAAGTCTAAGAGTCTACAACAACTCACAGTAGCAGCAAAATAAATAATACAGTCATCCAAAACCAACTGGGAACAAACCCACTGAAACCCACCTAGTTATACTAGGGTGCTAGCGATATTTCCTCAGTTGGGACGGGCTCCTCCTCTATCTTAGGGTCGCAACAATCGTCGACACCTGGCCCGTAGTAAGTCGGGCAAAAGTCCTCAGGATCCTCTGAAAAAATATAACCAGTCAGGAATGGAGCGAAGTACATAACTCTGAAATAAACTCCAAATACATGGTAAGGTGTATATGACAAGAAATAGAAAAGAATACAAGATGCAAAGAAAAGTAAATATATGGTAGAACTGATAAAGTAACTGTAATGTAAAACTGGGAAATAATACAAGTAGTAGAGAAGTAACTGCATGTGAGAAAATAGGAATACTAGCTAAGTGCCTTGAGCACAAGTTCATTATGTTATCGGCTTAGGTTGCACATGATTTATTCTACGATAACTCCGTTATGCATGAGTTGCATAACCGACATACACATGATGTCACTACCACGTTCCAAAAACAGGGGTATGTTTGAATTTTTATATATTATTAATATTATGGTATTTATATTAAATGATTTCTCGATATGTGTATTTAAAATTAAATAATTATGTGAGACGTGTAATTAAATATATTATTATATACAATGTTCATTTAATGTTTGAGCTGGTAGACTTGACCTAGAAGCCCACTAGACGAACACCTGACCGAATTATGGGATTAGGTATTTAATTGTTATATTTAGAATTTAATTGTTGGCGATAGTAATTAATTACAGTAAATTATTTAATTATTGCGCATTGTCGTTGCTTCAATATTTGGAGCGATACCCTAGCTTTTGCCTTCCAACAGATTTCACAACCTTGCCCTAGACATGCCCGCCTTCCATTCTGTCATTTTTGTAATTCATAATTATGCTCTCTTGTGCTTCATTTTAGCCGCACAATAATCATCGCGGACGTTTATTTAAATTCTAGATAAATTCTAATTTTGTATCGTTGTGTGTTCCAATCAAAATTGGAGGCAATCTTGGCCCATTTTTCGTGCAACCCAAATTAGGGTAATATTCTGTTCTGAGTCTTCTTAACTAATGGTATTGATGACCCGACCTAATTTTGGCCCTATTCCTAATTAATTTTAGAACGCCAATCGTATCTAATTTTAATTAATTAAATCCAGAAACCTACTTCTGTGCAATTTTTCTAATTTGTTGGGGACTTAATTACAAAATTGCAATGATGTGTCACCATCCTATTGGTTTAACCCAAATGAAGAAACCAACCCCCTAGCTTTGACTAGTCAACCCAACCTCTCTCTTTCTCCTCTTTTTGTTGCATTTTTTCTCCATGATGAATTGTGGCCATCCATTTAAGATGGAACCATCCCCACCACACAACACCCTTAAAATCCCTCAACCCTCTTCCCAAGAAACCCCATCCCAATACATAGCCGGCCCTAATTCCTAGGGGGTCACATCATCTCCTCCCACCTACAAAACCACCCTCTCTATATTTATTCTTCACAAATACAAACCATCACCAACACCAAATACAAACTACCACCACCCTCCTTCAACCTCCAACTGCCCGGCCAACCTCCGACCTAGCTCAGTCGGCCTGCTGCTCCGGCACCACCACCCTGCTGCCAACACCGGAGGACGCTGCTGCAGCCGCTCCTCCGTCTTCCCATCCCTGAGCGTCGAGCAACCGACTTCCCCTACGCACAATCGGCAGCCCGGCCTGTGCAGCCTCCCGTACCCCGACTATGCACTGTCGACCCCACGGTGGATCAGCACCACCACCAACAACCGGTTCAGCCTCCTCCTCCAGTCTGCCTGACCCAGCTCCCGGCCAGCCAATACCACAACCACCAACTGTTAGCTCCTTCACACGACCCTACTCCGGTCAGCTGCATTCCCGACGAGCTGTTCAGCTCCCGGCGAGCCCGAGCTCCTCCCACCGGAGCACCACGAACCGACTCCCTCTGCTCAGCCCGAGCTTCCCGTACTTCGTTCATCTCCCCGAGCCGCATCCCTCCGACAGACAACCGAACTCCCTTAGAACCACCCTGCTCCGCCTGAAGCCCCTCCTAGCTCCTCCACCGACCACGAGAACCTCCACCAACCTGCTCGCCACCCGACTCCCTGCAATCCCCGGCCATCTTCACCGAATACATCACCACCACCATCATCATAAACCACCACCACTGTCAGCAAGCCGAGCTCCCCTCCGGCGGCTGTGGTTCACCACCACAGCCTGTGCAGCACCCCCTCGCTGCAGCTCCTTCCCCGGCGGCCTCCCTGTACTCCGGCACCACCACCACCGTGAGCCTCTCCCCCTTCCCTGTTCATTAGTATATATATATATATGTATATATAAATAGTATATATATATATGTGTATGTATATTTATATATATATACACATGTATGTATATGTGTGTGTAGGTGCGTATTTGTGTATGTGTATGTGTGTATGTGTGTACATATTCGTATTTATGCGCGTATATGTATATGTATATAGATATATATACATATAAATATATCGCGTATTTCTTTATCATTATATATATACGTATTCAATGTATGTATATTAATATATATCTGTATATATATATATATATATGACATATGTAAATGTTGTATTAGTATATATATATATATATATATATATAAAACGTATTTTTGGTATGTATATATATCTGCATATAGTATATGTATTATTTGATATATATATATATATATATTGGTTGTATATATATATAATATGGTATGTGTATTTTAAATATAAATATGTATATATTATATATACACTTATATCTATTTGTATGAAATTATTGATATACACTTATATATATTTTATGTACGTATTTAATTGGTATATATATTATGTGTAATATGTATAATGTATATAGGTACTAGATGACCGAGTGTAAATACGGATACCCCATCTTTACACATGACCTTGTGACCCTGTGAGATGTTAGTTGACTGCCACACGTACGCTGACGTACGGGCGAGCCCTGTACCATTTTTGATCGTCTGTCGGATTGCACAACAATTACAGACGCGACGGCCGTGCAACTTGACGCACACTTGACCCTAGTTGACCAGTGCCCTGTGTTCAGTATTTTATGATTGTGTTAGTGTAACGTCTGATGCAAATATTATTTTATGATATGTCTATAGGACGGTTGGATCATCCAGACGATATTCGGGAACAGGACATTGGTGTTACCAGCTAAGGACCCAAGGCGAGTACATTCTCTGACAGTTTCCCTTATGTTGATTATTTCTATAACTCTTGTTGTATAGCATACATGACTCTGACACTGTTCTTTACACGAGTTGGTATCATTGAGACCTGTCACGAGGAGTCGTGATCGGGAATCCATCGTGCTAGCTGGAGGAAAAACGGGGAAATATTAGTAGCTTATGTGATCATACCCAACCTTACATGCATCATAGCTCACCCACGCCTCAGGTTGGTGCAGCCTTACCATTTCATGCTTCATCACTGTTACATATGGTTAGCCTGACTATTACTCGTATCATAGCTATCCGGATGGATTAGCCTGACCTCAAGGATGATCGCTAACCAATGTAATGAGTTTTGTCAGTCCCAAGCCGATCACATGATATGCTAATATTTCACACACTTAGTTAGATGATTCTTGACATATATCTCTAGTGTATTGATCTAATATCCCCACATGTTCTAGTTATTGTTCTTGTACACCTTTACATACCAGTTCATTGCTCTAGCGTGTACTTGTATTTCTATTTCATTGCTAGATGTACATTATATGCTCCAATATTCCTTATTCCGGTATTTCTATTTCCAGTACATCCATGCTCGTCAGTATTTCTTATTGCCAGTATTCCTATCTGTCTTGTATTTCTTTACACTGTGCTATAGATTTTTATCAATATATGTGGAACTGCTGTTAGAGGTGTATTTTGTTCCAATCCTGACTGGATATATTTTTCAGACTGAGACATAGTGGACTTGTTTCCGACACACTTGGAGATTGGATGTTACTGATTGCAGGTATGGTTATTTTATCGTTAGACTTGCCTTGTATTTCATTACTTGCTTCAATATCTCATCGTGCTTTAGCTTATGTGATTGAGTAGTTTCAACATTACGTTGTGATATCTATGTCTCCTTATGGAGTCGGATATTTACGTGAGATTGGTTAGATAGTTACATGACCTAGACAGCGTTCTACCGCCGATGCTGCGGCGTAGGCTGGACGTACTCACGCTCTCGTACCCCTATACCGGGTACGGGTCGTGACACATGAATACTGTTTGTATTTGATCACATAACCAACTTCTACTCCCCTCCCCCACTAATACTCTTGGATCCAACCACGACATGCTACGTACATGATAAATAACTCACGCACATAAAAGCGAGAGCACACGAAGCACATGAAGCACATGAGAATCAATACCCGAAGCACATGATGAAATACATGTGATAGAGTACCCGTTGAACACGGTAAGGGGGATAACATCTCATGACGGAATCCAACTAGTACCAGCTCGAGAAACAATGTATCAGAATCAAGTATTAACAATTCTAGAACAGATGATATATACACTATCATGAAATAGAAATAATCAGAGGTAGGTACTCGCCTGACGTCCTGAGCAACTGGTGAGGATCGAGATCCGAACTGGCGTCGCAAGGACCTATTATGAAAAGCAAGGTTAAACGGGGTTCTAAAGAGTTAAACAGATATAAAATAACTAAAAATAAGCTTATAGGGTTGTTCTAGGTCAAACGGGTCAAACCAGTGAAATATGGGTCAAAAGTCAACCTGGGGTCCAAAAACTCAAATCTAGGCCGAAACTAGGTCAAAGGTTGACTTTGGTGGTCAACCGAGGCAATTACGGTCAACTCTAGGTCAAACTAGGGTGCCCCTAAAATTCTAGGTCAAAAATTAGCTTATTAAGCTTGTAAACCCTCAAACTCGCCTCTTTGAGATACCGGGATACCCTCGGTATCTGATATATCAACATACGCTATGCACCCCACCAATACCCTCTAAAATATACCCTAATACGTATATATATATATATATATATATATATATATATATATATATATATATATATATATATATATATATATATATAAGCAACTCTAACCCCAATCCTAGGTATAAGCCCCATACCTCGCCCCGATACCCATTACCTTGAGTATCTCAAGTTACCTTCAATAGCTTGATATCTCAAGGTATTCAGATACCTTACCTTACCCTTCTCAACTCACTAACTATATATATATATATATATATATATATATATATATATATATATATATATATATATATATATATATATATATATATATATATATATATATATATATATATATATATATATATATATATATATATATATATATAGCTATAGCTAATAGGGGGTTATTGCTGCTGCTGCTGCCTACTGCTGCTGCTGCTACCACTTGTTACTGCCAATTGTTGTTGCTGCTGCTGCTCTATCTCCATTTCACTCACTCACTCACCACGACACTCACACACACTACACATATCCATATATATATAAATGCACATACACTATACATATACATATATATACACTTTTATATATATATATATATATATATATATATATATATATATATATATATATATATATATATATATATATATATATATATATATATATATATGTGTGTATGTATATATATGTGTTTATATATATATACACTCACACACACATATATATACATACATACATATATATATATATATATATATATATATATATATATATATATATATATATATAAACACAACCACACAAACACACACTCACCCATATACATATATATATATATATATATATATATATATATATATATATATAAACTCGAAAACCCTAATACACACTCTCCAAGGCTAAACCAATCCGCGCACAAGCCCGAAACCTAGAAACCAAGTCGAAATGGACATTTGGTCATTTCGACGAACACTTGGAGTGCGGCTTGCGATACCTCACGAAATGCACGCCAAACCTAATCGAAATTGACCCAAAATTTATCCACGAGTTCTAATCGATGTCAAAAATCTCACAAAATGCTAACTCTCTGATTCTAGGTCCATGGCAAAATTCTACATGCATGTGGATCCCACGTCGAAGGAAAAACCCACAATTCACCCGAAATGCCCAAAACTCCGCAATACGACCTCACGTGCCCGAACGGGGATATGTACCTACCCTCAAGACACCCAAGCATGTCTACCTAGGTCCGTCTAACCTAGGACAATACCCAAAATTGGGCCAAATCTCGGATTTTACCCAAAATTGACACAAAACCCTATGTCAAAGTCTCCAAACATATCTAAACAAGTTCTAACTTCCTTCCATAGGTAGCCCTAAGGTCTAGGAAGGCTCTAAACTACTAATTACACTATATTAGAGTAATCACTAAGAGGAAAGTTAGGGTTTACCTATTGGGAGTTGAAATCCCAAGGCCAAAGTCTCCAAAAACCCTAGAAATCACCACACCAAGCCTCCAATCCTCCAAACCAAGCTCCTACGCCATATCTAGGCTCTATACACCAAGGTTAAAAGAAAATAAAAGGTTAGAGTTTGCATTTATGAGAGAAGAAAATGAAGGAAGAGAGGAAATGTGAGAACACTTACATGGAAATGGAAGAAGTAAAGGAAGGAAGTAAGGAAAGAGAATGGAGAGTGGAAAAATGAAAAAGAATGAAATGGAAAGGAAGGGGGGCAGCCATGTAGAAAATATAGGGTTAGGGTTTTGAAGCTTAAACAGAAAGTATAAAATACCCTTCAACTTAAGTCTTCCAAACTAGGGTTTTAGGTTTAGTGTTTCTTAAATCAATCTAACTAATCCAAAACGACCCAGCTAGATAATTAAAAATAAAATAACTATTCTACACCAATAAATAAGTCTGATAAGGGTGTTGGTTGGGTCTGACAAGGGTCCACTAGGGTCTGACATGGGTCCAGACAAGCCAAAACCCTAGAACAACTAATAAAAATAATACATCCAACTAATTAAATATAAATACAAATATTTATGATTAATACATAATTTACCAAATTAAAATAAAAAAATCTAATTTCTAGAATTGGGTAGTGACAAAATGGCATAACTAGGAACTCCCAATGACCATATCTGTAATGCCCCACAACCGCACGGTGCATTACGCTGAGTCAAATTTAAAGAGACAATAGCTGGTTGCATTTCGATTTGTTGGATTTGGAAATAAGTACTGATTTGAGTTGGTTTCATGTGCAGATCGTAAGCGGAGTTCGATGGAAATTAGGTGTTCATTCAGAGTAGTACTGTGATAGCAGGATTTGAGCGATAATGTCGTTTTTCTTAGTCCAATCAGTCGGATGATTTGGAGAGCACGGCCTGCTCGCACGGTCATACCAATTGAATAGATCATGCTTTGCATCAGACCACGGGTTCAAGGGATCGGCCGTATTAGGAAGACAGAGTATTAACGGAATCAGACTGAGTGAGTGGGCTCTGTCCCTTCTCCTCTACTCCTTCATGTCTAATAATATGGAACATACATAATGGCTTGAAAACATGGACTGGAACTTAGAAATCACTACACTATGGCGTGCATAGAGTGTACGTCATTTGGTTAGATATAGATTGTGGCTTGTGTTGGTTTTCTGTTGGACAGTTGGAGCTTGAGTAGGCAGTTAGAGCTTGAGTGGATCATCTTGGTTGGAACATCGAGGCATTTTGGGCGGACGAGCGAGCGTACATCCGTGCACGAGTATCAGTTGGACGCTTTGTCAAGCAAAGCGTGCAGTTGTGGTTGGAAACCGGACAACTGTAACGGTGAAGGCATTATGCTACTGTTGGGGCATTATGCCACAAAGTTTTATGAGCGAGGGGTGTTGCACCAATTAGAACATTGTGTCGAGAAGCGGCATGGTGCCTATGGGGATAACTTGAGATGGTGCATTGGGATATAAGTTAGAGAATGGTTATGGATAGTTGGTTGAGTTGAGGCTTAGATAGTTTGGTGGGGCGAGAATGCTCGATTCTCTCATCATACCTACTTGGTGTTTGTATCGGTCATGGACAACCGGTTGCATACAGGGTTTGATTTCCTCGAACGGGATATGCTCCAGGGCACCGGAACCGTTCGGCCATGGAGGAGATACATGGTAACGTGGCTTGGGCGCGATACCGGCAGTTCGATACGACCAGGCGGGCTAGCTACTTAGTGCTGGATCGAGTAGAACTGCAGTTGATCATGTCCTTTATGGCTTGGCCAGTGACTTCATATAGATAAGAGTTGGTTTGTTTTTCTTTGGTTTGGTTTGTGCTTTTCGTGTAGGCGGCGGCCACCTTGCCTCGGCAAGAGTGTGCATATCAAAGATTGGATTAATAAGGCTTGGATTGAGGATGGATATTGAGGCTTGGATTGTGGTTTGATAGGTTCACACGTTGCTTAGGTTTGAGTAGGACGGTTTGCATGCTAGTTTCTTTCGAGTTGGATATCTGCTTGTATATTTGCTTGAGTTGAATGATTGCATGTTTAACCTGCTTTACAGTTTTCCTTAACATGCCATACCTTTGCCATGAAATGAATCTAGGATTCAAGTAGAAAGATCACCATTTAACTGTTTGCATTTACTATTCTACTTAGTGTCGGTTTAGACGAGTGGGTTACCCCGCTCACCAGTATGGTTGTGTACTGACCCACGTTTGTGGGCATTATTTTAGGTAAGCTGGTGTAGTGGCGCTGCTTGGATATACGGGACATGATGTATGAACGGTAAGTATCTTTGTGGGCAAGAGAAAGAGCAAGAGTATTATATCACCTTTGAGGTAATCTTCCTTGTGGCATTTTTATTTGGACCCTATCGAGAGCTTCGCTGCGTATACTCTGATGTATGCTTGGAACACAATACTTGACTTTCGCTGCAACTTGGTTGTTTCAATGATAACTTTGATGTTTGACAACATTCCCTTATGCGAGCGCAACTCCAGGCTCGTACGGCATCACGTCCCGATGAGAACGATTGTCCTGCGGGAGCGTTGCAACATGGTGATTCACGTTCATCGGGGACGATTGAGCTTGTGGGAGATTGGGGTATGACGATATCTAGATCTAAATGTTATCTTGGGTATATCCTGCTCTCGGACTCTAACCTGATGATACCTAGACCGTAAATTGATCTTAGAAAATATAGTTTCCCCAGTAAGATGATCAAACAAGTCATCTATCCTGGACAAGGGATACTTGTTCTTAATGGTTGTCGTATTTAGTATTCTATAATCAATAACTAAATAAGATGAACCATCCTTCTTTCTAATAAGAAGTAACGGGGCTCCCCAAGGAGATGCACTAGGTCTAATGAATTTTTTGGCTCTCAACTCCTTAATCATCCGGTACAAGATCTCCAACTCAGATGGTGACATTTTGTAAACTCTTCTGAAATTGGCTCTGCTCCCGGGATCAAATTAATGTAGAACTCCATGTCTCTAACAGGTGGTACACCAAGTAGCTCATCGAGAAATACGTTAGAAAACTCGTAAACTACCCTAGGAAACTGTGCCTCATCAGCCTCTTCCATCATTAATGTAATCTCCAGTGACTCAACTGCACCACTCAAGAATGAGAACTCCTCTCCACCCGGTACATGAAAGATAACATTATCACTATGGCAATATATCATCGTGTGGCTCCCACTCAACCAATCCATCCTAAGAACGACAATCATAATCGCCTACAGAAAATTCTTTCAGCCTCACGGGAAACTCTCTCCCGCACACTATAACTCTACACGAGGGATATACTATATCTACTCCCACGAGACCATTACCAGATAGTATATTCAACCTTACAGGTAAGGACTAGGACTCCAATCCAACTTGTGTCATAAATCATGCAGATATAAATGAATGCGATGCACCAAAATCAAATAAAGTTGATGTCACGACCCGCACCCGAAAATCGGGCATGAGCCGTGGGTACGTCCAGCCTACGCCGCAGAATCGGCGGTAGAACGCTGTAAAGGTCCGTTCTAGGTCAACCATATCTATCTATATCTCACTGAAAAATCCGGCATGACCTCTCCAAAAGAAGGGCAAAACCACGCAATATATATATAAAATCCTCTCCCAAAGGAGGCAACCACGCAATATATATATCAATGATCTCAATCACAAAATCTAGAGGAAGAATATAAGCACGATATGATATAAACAAAGAAACAGAACCAAGAGAGCAAGACAATCCAAAATAATACAGTCCAAGCCAAAATAGCTACAACATCACAGTATCAAAAGAATAAGTACAGTCATCCAAAATACAAACCACTGGAAATAACCCAGGAAACCCACCTAGCTAACTAGGGTGCTATCGGCGTCTCCTCGGCGCACTCCTCCTCGGGGTCACAACAGTCGTCAATACCAGGCCCGTAGAACGTAGGGCAATAGTCCTCAGGATCCTCTGGAAAAAATATGCCCAGTCAGGACTGGAGCGAAGTACATAACTCTGAAAGCAACTCCAAATGCATAGTAAGGTGTATATCACGAGCAATAGAAAAGTAATCAAGATGCACAGGAAATAAATATATGCTGGAGCACAATAAGTAGCTGCAATGTAAACTGGAGAACAATACAAGTAGTGGAAAAGTAACTGCAGGTGAGAAACATGAATACTAGCTAAGTGCCTTGAGCACAAGTTCGTTATGTGATCGGCTTAGGTTGCACATGAAAAACACTAAGATAACTCCGTTATGCGTGAGTTGCATAACCGACATACACATGAATACTGTTTGGCTTTGATCACATAACCAACTCACTACTCCCCTCCCCCACTAATACCATTGGATCCAACCACAACACGCTACGTACATGATAATAGCTCGCGCACACGAAGGCGAGAGCACAATAAGCACATGATAGCACATGAGAATCAATACCCGAAGCACATGATGAAATACACGTGATAGAGTACCCGCTGAACACGGTAAGGGGGATAGCATCTCATGACGGGATCCACTAGTACCAGCTCGTGTAATAAAGTGTCAGAATCAAGTATTACGGTTCTAGAACAAGTGATATATACGCTATCATGAAATAGAAACTATCAGAGGTAGGTACTCGCCTGATGTCCTGAGCAACTGATGAGGATCGAGATCCGGACCGGTGTCGCAGGGACCTAATGCGAAAAGCAAGGATTAAACAGGGTTCTAAGCATTTAAACTGATATAAAATAATTAAAAACAGGCTTCTAGGGCTATTCTAGGTCGAACGGGTCAAACGGGTGAAAATCGGGTCAAAAGTCAACCCGGGGTCCAAAAAGTCAACTCTAGGTCAAAACTAGGTCAAACGTTGACTTTTACGGTCAACGGGGACAATTATGGTCAAAGCTAGGTCAAACTAGGGTGCCCCTGAAATTCTAGGTCAAACCGAGCTCATTAAGCTACTAAACTCACAAACTCGCCTAATCGAGATACCGGGATACCCTCGGTATCCGATACCTCGCCCTAGGCCACGCACCCCGCCTAAACCCGCTAAAACCTATGCTAGCACGCGTAATTATATATATATAAACATATAAAAATCACTCCCAAGCATTTCCTAGGCTAATGCTCAAATACCCCGCTCGAAACTCAATACCTTGAATATCTCAAGGTATCGAGATACCTCGGTATCTCAAGGTATTGAGGTTTCGCTCTAAAACCCTCTAACTAGCTATCTAGCTATTGATTATGCACCTAGTTATTAATCTAGGCTAGGTAATATAGATATCTACTATATTTATATATATCTAAGTAGATATCTACCTATATACATATATATCCACACACATATACCCAATACCCATTACCTTACCTAACATAACATATATATATATTACCTATCAAGATATCTATAGATATATATATAACTATAGGTATATAGTTATATATATCTTAGGTAGATATATCTAAGTATCTAGCTATCTACTTATCTATAATCTATAAATCTAACTATCTACCTATTATCTACTTATCTAAGTAACTACCTATCTAGTATCTATCTAATGATATATCTATCTATCTTTCTATTCTCTATATATATAGCTAACTATATATATATATATATATATCTATATATATCAAACTCTCACTCACCCTCACTAGCTCTCGCTACCCCTGCATACTAGCTAACCCTGCTGCTGCTCTTGCTGCTGCATGTACTGCTACTGCAGCTGCTGTGCTTCTCTTCCTGCTGCTGCTGCTGCTGCTTCAGAATCTGCTGCTGCTGCTGCAGCTTCTTGCTGCTGTGCAGGCGGCAGCATGCTGCCTGCCTGCTGCTGGCTGGACCACCCCCTTCCTCTCACATACACACACACACACTCCTATATATATACCTATATATATATCACTCTATATATATATATATACATACATATATATCTATATATATATCAACTAGATATCTATATATATACACACTCATCTACACACTCTAACACACATACTAACACACTCACACACTAATACACACACACACTCACAACACTAACAACACACACACACATAAATATATACATAGCTATATATATATATATATAAACTTAATATATATATATATATATCTACACACACTCTCAACTATATATATATATATATATACACACATTCAAAATATATATATACATATACACACACACAAGCACACTTACACATATACATATATATATATATACATATACACATAGACATATACACACACAAGCACATAGATCTAAATACACACACACATATATAAATATATATATAACACACATACATATATATAAGAATATATATATATATAGATACATATACACTAACACAACACAACACACAACACCACCCAAACCACACGTCCCACTCACGCCCAACGACCCCGACACTCACCAATACCCTAAAATATATAAAATATAACTCGAAAACTCTAGCACACACTCCCCGATACTAACCCAACGCGCGCACAAGCCCGAAACGAGGAAACCAAGTCGAAATGGCCGTTCGGTCATTTCGACGAACACGTGGTGCGCGGCTCGAAAAACCTCCTGAAACGCACACCAAACGAACTCGGAATCGGCCCAAAATTTACCCAAGCGCTCTACACGATGTCTAGATCCTAGAAAATGTGCTTCCGCATTGATTCTAGGTCCGTGGCAGAAACGCGCACGCACTTAGAATCGGCGACGACGAAAAGTCCTAATTTCGCCCGAAACGCCCGTTTCTCCGCGACGTGGCTTTCCTTGTCCAAACGGAGACACGCACTCACTCTCTAGACACCTGACAACGTCTACCTAGGTCCGTCTAACCTAGGGCATCACCCAAAATTGGGCCAAATTTGGATTCCACCCGAATTTGACACAAAACCTAGTGTCAAAGTCTCTAAACTCACCCAAACTAGTTCCAACTTCCTCCTACGGGTAGGGTTAGGGTCTAGGAGGGTTCTACAACACTAATTACACTACATAAAAATAATTAGGAAGAGGAAAGTTAGGTTTTATCTCTTGGGAGTTGGAATCCCAAGGCCAAAGTCTCACAACCCCTAGAAATCACCTCCCTCAAGCTCCAAGCCACCAAAACTAGCCTCCACACAAAGTCTAGGCTCCACACATCTAGGTTAAAGAAAATGGAAGTTTAGGGTTAGCTTAAAGAAGAAGGAATGGAAGAAAGAAAGAAGAAAAGTGAAGAGAAGCTTACTTGGAAGAAGAAGGAAGAAGAAAGGAGAAGTGGAGAAGAAGAAATGAAGAAGAAGAAGAAGTGGAAGAAGTGGAATGAAGAGAGGGGAGAAGAAGCTGCTGTGTTCCACGGATGGGGTAGGTAGGGGGCCGGCCAAGGAAGTAAATAGGGGTTCCACTAAGTTCCACATTCCCAAAACGCCCCTACTTGACTTGGTTTTGGGTTCCGGGTTCCAAAAGCACTCAAACTAGTTCCAAATCTCTCCAACTAACCTCCTAAAAATAAAATAATAATTCTAAGCCTCAAAATAATTCTCACAAGGGTGTGGGCTGGGTCGGACATGGGTCCACTAGGGTCGGACATGGGTCCAGGCTAGCCAAAACCCTAAAATAATCATTAAAAAAAATAAAATAAGCACTAAATAAATATAAATATAATTAATTAAATACAAACCACTATTTATCAAAAAAAAAAAAAAACTCTATTTTCTAGAATTGGGTAGTGACAAGTCTACCCTCCTTAAAATAATTTCGTCCTAGAAATTAAAAGACGAAACTAGGACAGGAATGCAAAGAAAGAACCATACCTCAGGGCTCGAAGAGATAGGGGTATCGCTCGCGCATTTCATCCTCCCTCTCCCAGGTCGACTCCCCTGGAGAGTGATGCCTCCACGCGACGCGAACCAAGGGAATAGTCTGGTTCCACAACACCTTCTCTCGCCGATCCAGAATCTCCACCGGCTGCTCTGGATAGCTAAGAGTAGGGCCCACTGCGATCTCCGAGTGATCCAATACGTGACTGGGATCCGCCACGTACCATCTCAACTGCGACACGTGGAACACATCATGAACTCCCTCCAGCGTAGGCGGCAACTCAAGCATATACGCCACGGCGCCGACCCTCTCAAGAACACGGAAGGGTCCGACGAAACGTGGGCTAAGCTTCCCGCCTCCACCGAAGCGAATAGTGCCCCGCGTCGGAGAAATCCTCAGGAACACCAGATCTCCAACCTAGCACAAACAAGGTCTCTGCACTTAGTCTAAAACAAGCAATCACAAGCAAACACAAGAACAAAATCTAGATTCTAAGCTATACCTCGAACTCCAAAGGTCTCCGGTGGCTATCGGCCCAATGCCGCTGCCTGTCCTGCGCCACCCGAAGTCTATCTCTAATGAGCTTGACCTTCTCCGCTGCATCAACCACCATCTCCGGGCCAAGCAAAGCTCTCTCACCTACATCATCCCATGACAACGGAGTGCGACACCTCCGTCCATACAACGCCTCAAAAGGTGACATCTCGATACTGGCTTGGTAGCTGTTGTTGTAAGCAAACTCTACCAAGTGCAAGTGATCCTCCCAAGAGCCTCTGAAATCCAAAACACAGGTGCAAAGCATGTCCTCAAGTGTCTGAATGGTCCTCTCTGACTGACCATCTGTCTGCGGGTGATACGCACTACTAAACTTGAGCTGGGTGCCCAAGCTAGCCTGCAGACTCCTCCAGAAATGCGAAGTGAAGCGACTGTCCCAATCTGATACTATGCTCACTGGAACTCCATGCAGTTTGACTATCTGGCGCACATACATCTCTGCTAGTCTCTCTGTAGATGTACCCACTTTGAATGGTAGAAAGTGGGCCGATTTGGTCAACCTGTCCACGATGACCCAAATCGCATCTTTCCCGCCTGGAGAACGGGGAAGTCCAGAAACAAAATCCATTGTCACATGCTCCCATTTCCACTCCGGAATGGGTAGCGGCTGAAGTAATCCTCCTGGCCTCTGCCTCTCCGCCTTCACCTGCTGGCACACTAAGCATCGGGATACGAAGCGTGCTACCTCCCGCTTCATCCCGTACCACCATACATGCTGTCTCAGATCTCTATACATCTTGTTGGCACCGGGATGCATAGAGTACTGGGATCGATGCGCCTCCTGGAGAACCTCCTCGCGCAACGACCCACTCGGCACACACAACCTAGTACCGTGTCGCAAGGAACCATCATCAGCAATGGTGAAGTCATCTGATAAATCCATCTGAACCTGCGCCCTGATACTCCTCAGGGACTCATCTTCAAACTGTGTAGCCCTGATCCGGTCAACCAACTCTGACTGAATCTGCAGTCCCCACATCTGCATCTCAACTCCAGGCACTATCACCTCAATGCCCAAGCTCTCTAGATCTGCCAGAAGATAACGATCTGTAGTCAAGCACATAGCTACCGGATACCTGCTCAATGCATCCGCAACTACGTTCG
Organism: Iris macrosiphon; assembly: GCA_036927795.1. Lineage (NCBI taxonomy): Eukaryota > Viridiplantae > Streptophyta > Magnoliopsida > Asparagales > Iridaceae > Iris > Iris macrosiphon. Next base: position 75,195,747 of record JAYESA010000015.1, on the reverse strand, counting down.
CCTTCCCTGGATGATACTGCAATGATATGTCGAAGTCTTTCATCAACTCCAACCATCTCCTCTGCCTCATGTTCAGCTCTTTTTGGGTAAACACATACTTCAAGCTCTTGTGGTCTGTGAAGATCTCCACACGCTCTCCGTATAAATAGTATTTCCACAACTTCAGAGCAAAAATGACCGCTGCCAACTCCAAATCGTGGGTAGGGTAATTCTTCTCATGAGGACGTAATTGCCTGGAAGCATAGGCAATCACCCTCCCATTCTGCTGCAACACACAACCCAGTCCCTTCCCCGATGCATCACTATAGATAGTGAATCCTCCAGAACCTGATGGCAACGTCAACACTGGAGCTGTCGTCAACCTCCTCTTCAGCTCATCAAAGGCGATCTGGCACTCCTCTGACCAAACAAACTCCACGTCCTTCCGGGTCAGCCTGGACAACGGCTCTGCAATCCGGGAAAAATCCTGAACAAATCTCCTGTAGTAGCCTGCCAGTCCCAAGAAACTCCTGACCTCGACTACTGAACTTGGAGCACTCCATGCCTCAACTGCCACGATCTTTCTCGGATCCACCGAGATACCCTCTCCAGTCACCACATGACCAAGGAATTCAACCTTGTCAAGGAAGAACTCACACTTCGAAAGCTTTCCATAAAGCTTCTCCTTCCTGAGAGTCTCCAGCACTATCCTCAGATGCTCCTCGTGCTCCTCTGGGGTCTTCGAATACACCAAGATGTCATCTATAAACACCACCACAAACCTGTCCAGATGCTGATGGAACACCTTGTTCATCAGATTCATGAACACTGCCGGGGCATTAGTCAACCCAAACGGCATCACCAAGAACTCATACTGTCCATATCTGGTCCGAAAAGCTGTCTTCGGAATATCCTCCTTCCTGACTTTCACCTGGTGGTAGCCTGTCCTCAGATCAATCCTGGAAAACACCCTCGCTCCGCTCAACTGGTCAAATAGATCATCAATACGCGGCAGCGGATACTTGTTCTTGATTGTGAGGCTGTTCAGAGCCCTGTAGTCGATACACATCCGTATCGACCCATCCTTCTTCGGCACAAAAAGTACCGGAGCACCCCACGGAGAAGAACTAGATCTGATAAATCCCTTGTCCTGAAGCTCATCCACCTGCTTCTTCAACTCTATCAGCTCACTGTTGCTGACTCTATAGACGTGCTGGGATATCGGCTCCGCGCCTGGCACCAAGTCTATAGAGAACTCCACATCTCTGTCCGGAGGTAACCCTGGCAACTCCTCCGGAAAGACATCCATATACTCCTCTATCAGTGGATGTAGCGACCTTGGCTCTACCACCAGGGCTCCGCAGAAGACTCCCTCGGTCTGCTCCACTGCTCCTCTGGCAAACTGAAACTCTGGCTCACCTGGCGGACTAAACAAAACTCTGCCTCCACGACAATCTATACTAGCACAATGCGTACTCAACCAATCCATCCTGAGTACAATATCGTAGCTCGGAAGTGGCATTACGAGTAGGCATACACTCAACTCCCGGCCTCCCAAGGTAACTCTCCGGTCTCTGCAGACATCACTGACTAGGATGATACCACCCCCGGTCGTGATCTTGCAGAGTCTAGCTAAAGGTTTAGCAACAAGATGGTGTCTAACAGCAAAAGATACAGACACAAAGCTATGGGAAGCACCGGAATCAAATAAAGCAAGTGCTGAAATAGAATCAAGGAGAACAGAACCTGAGATAACATCACCAACTGGCTCGGCCTCGTCCACTGTCAGGGCAAAAGCTCGCCCCTGCTGTCCTCCTCGGTGCTGCTGCTGGTGCTGGGCGAACCTCTGCTGCTGAGTCTGCAAAGGCTGTCCTCTCTGTTGCGCTGCAGGTGCTCTGGCTGGTGCCCTCTGAGCGGCTCCTCCGTCCTGAGCTGTACGGGCAAGCGCTGAAGGACAATCCTTCAGCTGGTGGTCTGCGGCGCCACACAATAAACATCTGCCCAGCCTCTTTCTGCATATGTCCCATCCGTGCCCTGGCTTCCTACAGAAAGGGCAAACGATGGGCTGCCTCTGGCCCTGCTGCTGACCCAGCCTCTACTGCTGGGGCGCCTGCCGGAAGGGCGCCCGACCCTGACCCTGGTGCTGCTGGGTCTGCTGGAATGGCCTCTTGGCCGGGCCTGCACTGCTGCCTGCTCCGGAAGTGTCTCTGCCCCTCTTCGTCTTCAGCTCCAAATCATCCTCAGCCCTCTGAGCATCGCTGACAATCTGCTCGAAGGTTGCCTCGCGGTCGCTTCTAGTCAAGGACTTGACCGCCATGACCAAGCCCTTGCGGAACTTCTGCGCCTTCGCTGCCTCAGACAACCCCTCAACAAATCTGCCCAGACGGCAGAACTCCGCTGCATACTCATCCACTAGCATACTCCCCTGGACGAGCGCCTCGAACTGACTCTCTAAGGCACTGAGAGCCACGTCCGGGAAGAACTTCTCCTTGAAAAGCTTCTTAAAAGCCTCCCAAGTCAATCCCGGAGCTGCTATCCGCGTATCCGTGCGGAACCAAGTGAGGGCAAGGTCGAACATCTGGCTGCCTGCTGCCTCTATCTGCATGCTGGCTGGGATCATCGCCAGCCTGAAAATGCCCTCTATATGCTCGATCCAGTCGTCGGCGTACAGGATCCCCTCTGTGCCGCGGAACTCCTTAGGCTGCATCCTCTGAAAATCGATAATAGTACCCGGCCTAGGATACTGAGCCTGCTCGGGTTGTGGCTGGATCTGAGCCACTCTGTCGACAGCTGTCATAGCCACCTGATGAGCATTCTCAATGCCTATCCTCAAAACATCTGCCTGGTGGTGCTGCGCATCCATCATCTCTCGGAAGAATGCGAACAACTGCGTAGCATCCACTGGCGCAGGCGGTGGTGGAGGAGGTACCACCGAGACAACTGGGGTGGCTCTCGGATCAATGGGAGTAAGGGGATCTCCGAGATAAACTGACGCTCCCTCAACCGCAGGAGTGGCGAGTGGAGCGGTAGCGGCTGCCGAAAGTCGAGCAGGTCGAGAGGTGGCAGACCTCTCGGTGGCAGCTGCTGGGGCGGTGCGCTGAGATCTGGTCTTCGGAGGCATCCTGAACACAGATCAAAAGAAGTCAATATAGTGCAAGAAACGATAACATCAATGAAGGACAATAATATTGCAAAAGAAAACAATTTCAGAAAAATTAAAGATAGCAAAAGGAAGTAGGAAGGGTCCTAGTTGTGATTGAGCACACTCTCTCTCAGCCTATCTCCTATATCCTATTGCAGGTAACCCTAAAAAGCAGACCTGCATGGGCCACCACCAAAAACGTGTCACGACCCGCACCCAAAAAACGGGCATGAGCCGTGGGTACGTCCAGCCTACGCCGCAGAATCGGCGGTAGAACGCTGTAAAGGTCCGTTCTTGGTCAACCATATCTATCTATATCTCACTGAAAAATCCGACATGACCTCTCCAAAAGGAGGGCAAAACCACGCAATATATATATAAAATCCTCTCCCAAAGGAGGCAACCACGCAATATATATATCAATGATCTCAATCACAAAATCTAGAGGAAGAATATAAGCACGATATGATATAAACAAAGAAACAGAACCAAGAGAGCAAGACAATCCAAAATAATACAGTCCAAGCCAAAATAGCTACAACATCACAGCATCAAAAGAATAAGTACAGTCATCCAAAATACAAACCACTGGAAATAACCCAGGAAACCCACCTAGCTAACTAGGGTGCTATCGGCGTCTCCTCGGCGCACTCCTCCTCGGGGTCACAACAGTCGTCAATACCAGGCCCGTAGAACGTAGGGCAATAGTCCTCAGGATCCTCTGGAAAAAATATGCCCAGTCAGGACTGGAGCGAAGTACATAACTCTGAAAGCAACTCCAAATGCATGGTAAGGTGTATATGACGAGCAATAGAAAAGTAATCAAGATGCACAGGAAATAAATATATGCTGGAGCACAATAAGTAGCTGCAATATAAACTGGAGAACAATACAAGTAGTGGAAAAGTAACTGCAGGTGAGAAACATGAATACTAGCTAAGTGCCTTGAGCACAAGTTCGTTATGTGATCGGCTTAGGTTGCACATAAAAAATACTAAGATAACTCCATTATGCGTGAGTTGCATAACCGACATACACATGAATACTGTTTGGCTTTGATCATATAACCAACTCACTACTCCCCTCCCCCACTAATACCATTGGATCCAACCACAACACGCTACGTACATGATAATAGCTCGCGCACACGAAGGCGAGAGCACAATAAGCACATGATAGCACATGAGAATCAATACCCGAAGCATATGATGAAATACACGTGATAGAGTACCCGCTGAACACGGTAAGGGGGATAGCATCTCATGACGGGATCCACTAGTACCAGCTCGTGTAATAAAGTGTAAGAATCAAGTATTACGGTTCTAGAACAAGTGATATATACGCTATCATGAAATGGAAACTATCAGAGGTAGGTACTCGCCTGATGTCCTGAGCAACTGATGAGGATCGAGATCCGGACCGGTGTTGGAGGGACCTAATGCGAAAAGCAAGGATTAAATAGGGTTCTAAGCATTTAAACTGATATAAAATAATTAAAAACAGGCTTCTAGGGCTATTCTAGGTCGAACGGGTCAAACGGGTGAAAATCGGGTCAAAAGTCAACCCGGGGTCCAAAAAGTCAACTCTAGGTCAAAACTAGGTCAAACGTTGACTTTTACGGTCAACGGGGACAATTATGGTCAAAGCTAGGTCAAACTAGGGTGCCCCTGAAATTCTAGGTCAAACCGAGCTCATTAAGCTACTAAACTCACAAACTCGCCTAATCGAGATACCGGGATACCCTCGGTATCCGATACCTCGCCCTAGGCCACGCACCCCGCCTAAACCCGCTAAAACCTATGCTAGCATGCGTAATTATATATATATAAACATATAAAAATAACTCCCAAGCATTTCCTAGGCTAATGCTCAAATACCCCGCTCGAAACTCAATACCTTGAATATCTCAAGGTATCGAGATACCTCGGTATCTCAAGGTATTGAGGTTTCGCTCTAAAACCCTCTAACTAGCTATCTAGCTATTGATTATGCACCTAGTTATTAATCTAGGCTAGGTAATATAGATATCTACTATATTTATATATATCTAAGTAGGTATCTACCTATATACATATATATCCACACACATATACCCAATACCCATTACCTTACCTAACATAACATATATATATATTACCTATCAAGATATCTATAGATATATATATAACTATAGGTATATAGTTATATATATTTTAGGTAGATATATCTAAGTATCTAGCTATCTACTTATCTATAATCTATAAATCTAACTATCTACCTATTATCTACTTATCTAAGTAACTACCTATCTAGTATCTATCTAATGATATATCTATCTATCTTTCTATTCTCTATATATATAGCTAACTATAGATATATATATATATCTATATATATCAAACTCTCACTCACCCTCACTAGCTCTCGCTACCCCTGCATACTAGCTAACCCTGCTGCTGCTCTTGCTGCTGCATGTACTGCTTCTGCTGCTGCTGTGCTTCTCTTCCTGCTGCTGCTGCTGCAGCTTCTTGCTGCTGTGCAGGCAGCAGCATGCTGCCTGCCTGCTGCTGGCTGGACCACCCCCTTCCTCTCACATACACACACACACACTCCTATATATATATACCTATATATATATCACTCTATATATATATATATACATACATATATATCTATATATATATCAACTAGATATCTATATATATACACACTCATCTACACACTCTAACACACATACTAACACACTCACACACTAATACACACACACACTCACAACACTAACAACACACACACACATAAATATATACATAGCTATATATATATATATAAACTTAATATATATATATATATATCTACACACACTCTCAACTATATATATATATATACACACATTCAAAATATATATATACATATACACACACACAAGCACACTTACACATATACATATATATATATATATATATACATATACACATAGACATATACACACACAAGCTCATAGATCTAAATACACACACACATATATAAATATATATATAACACACATACATATATATAAGAATATATATATATATAGATACATATACACTAACACAACACAACACACAACACCACCCAAACCACACGCCCCACTCACGCCCAACGACCCCGACACTCACCAATACCCTAAAATATATAAAATATAACTCGAAAACTCTAGCACACACTCCCCGATACTAACCCAACGCGCACACAAGCCCGAAACGAGGAAACCAAGTCGAAATGGCCGTTCGGTCATTTCGACGAACACGTGGTGCGCGGCTCGGAAAACCTCCTGAAACGCACACCAAACGAACTCGGAATCGGCCCAAAATTTATCCACGCGCTCTACACGATGTCTAGATCCTAGAAAATGTGCTCCCGCGTCGATTCTAGGTCCGTGGCGGAAACACGCACGCACTTAGAATCGGCGACGACGAAAAGTCCCAATTTCGCCCGAAACGCCCGTTTTTTCGTGACGCGGCTTTCCTTGTCCAAACGGAGACACGTACTCACTCTCTAGACACCCGATAACGTCTACCTAGGTCCATCTAACCTAGGGCATCACCCAAAATTGGGCCAAATTCGGATTCCACCCGAATTCGACACAAAACCTAGTGTCAAAGTCTCTAAACTCACCCAAACTAGTTCCAACTTCCTCCTACGGGTAGGGTTAGGGTCTAGGAGGGTTCTACAACACTAATTACACTACATAAAAATAATTAGGAAGGGGAAAGTTAGGTTTTACCTCTTGGGAGTTGGAATCCCAAGGCCAAAGTCTCACAACCCCTAGAAATTACCTCCCTCAAGCTCCAAGCCACCAAAACTAGCCTCCACACAAAGTCTAGGCTCCACACATCTAGGTTAAAGAAAATGGAAGGTTAGGGTTAGCTTAAAGAAAAAGGAATGGAAGAAAGAAAGAAGAAAAGTGAAGAGAAGCTTACTTGGAAGAAGAAGGAAGAAGAAAGGAGAAGTGGAGAAGAAGAAATGAAGAAGAAGAAGAAGTGGAAGAAGTGGAATAAAGAGAGGGGAGAAGAAGCTGCTGTGTTCCACGGATGGGGTAGGTAGGGGGCCGGCCAAGGAAGTAAATAGGGGTTCCACTAAGTTCCACATTCCCAAAACGCCCCTACTTGACTTGGTTTTGGGTTCCGGGTTCCAAAAGCACTCAAACTAGTTCCAAATCTCTCCAACTAACCTCCTAAAAATAAAATAATAATTCTAAGCCCCAAAATAATTCTCACAAGGGTGTGGACTGGGTCGGACATGGGTCCACTAGGGTCGGACATGGGTCTAGGCTAGCCAAAACGCTAAAACAATCATTAAAAAAAATAAAATAAGCACTAAATAAATATAAATATAATTAATTAAATACAAACCACTATTTATCAAATAAAAATAAAAGAAAAATACTCTATTTTCTAGAATTGGGTAGTGACAGTTGAAGCTGAATGAAAGTGGACGAGAATGGTACCAGCTACCACCTCTTCTACTACTAAGGCCTCCGCCATCGATAGCAAGAATGCTCGACCCTATCCCCCAGGTGCTGGTTCTCTCTGCTGCTGACCTCGAGGCCTCGGTTGGGCCTGCACATATTGCTGCGGCCTCTGCTGGAATACTTGAGCCTGTGGAGGCAAGGGTCTCTGAATGTGCCGTTGTTGCACTGATGCTGGTTTTCTGTACTGCGGCATTGCTGGACAAACTGCTGACTGGGCTGATGATGATCCAGTCTGGTTCCTCCTGGGACATGCTCTGATCTGGTGGTCTGATGCCCCACATGCCAAGCACAATCCCTATGCCCTATAACACTCTGATATAACATGTCCAAGTTTTTCGCAATAGAAACCGTTGCGGGAAGAAGAAGAGGATGACTGCCTTTATTGAGGGCGCATCTGGGAAGACTACTGAGATGATGTTGTCCTCCTCGAGGATCCAATCGACAAGGCTCGAACTGCTGGAGCCAGTGCTGATGACTAGGACAATAATCCTCCTAAAATATGGGACCTTTTTTGGCCCCTAACTCAATTTGTGATCCTCTGTGAGGTATACTCAAACCCCCTCACTGCCTGCATCACCACGTCGAAGGTCTAAAACTCATGCTGCTCTACTGCCTGGATAATCTCTAAATGAAGTCCTTGCTGGAACCTCCTCGCTCTCTCCAACTCGGCCACTACCAAGGTAGGAGCAAACCGACTAAGTATCACAAACTCTGTCGTATAGCCGTCGACGGTCCTGCCCTCCTGTCTGAGGTTGTTAAACCTCTGCTGAAGCTCATAACGTGCCACCGCATCGAAGTACCTCGTATAAAACCTCTTAATAAAAACTGCCCATAAAATCGGGGCTTTGAGGGAATCCTCCTGCGCTGCCCACCAATCACGGACCAAATCTAACAACTATAGCCTCACTACAGCTACTCGCTCTCTGGCCAGAGTCCATGCTGCCTTCAGGATGGCCTCATTGTCCTGCAGCCATGCATCGGACAAAATTGCATCCTCTGTGCCCAAGAAGAATGAAGGACTAAGTCGCCTAAAGTTGGTCATAGAATTATGGATCTAAGAACAACCTCGCTCCAATGCTGTCTGGACCGACCGAGTAAGTACATCACTCTAGTGCTTCCGGGTTATCATGAATCCTCGAAGGACATCCATCAGTGCTCGGGCAACACCCTCTGGCTGCTCGGGCTGAACTGGGTGCACAGGTGCTGCCTGCTGGGCCGGTACTGCCGGTCGATCTGCCTCGAGATCTACTCTGGACTCTGTCCCAGAATGCTGAGGCTGATCTCTAGGAATATGCTGGGCTCCCAAATGCTGACCCTCCTCGAGCTGCACTCGATCCATCTGGCCGATAGTAACAGGAATAGTGCCCCTGAAAGTTAAGGACACAAGAGTCAATCGAAGAACATGATAGATCAACGAATAAGCAGATACCATATCAAGAATCAAGGAAGGAGAAAATAACTAGGGTTCAAGAGGAACAATTTTAAGATTAAAACATCTAGAAACAATAACAACCCCCACATATCTGTAAAAACCAGATCAAATCTGCATCAGACAGACATAATTCAATCAGACAGACCTTCTTGGGCTACCGCTAAAATTGTGTCATATCCCAGAACCAGAATACTGGAAAGCGGGACTGACAAAGCCAGCTATGTATACTTAGAACACTCTGGTAGACCGCATATACGGTAAAGCTGTAAGACCTGAAAGGTCACTACTATAATCCAACAGTCAAGCCTAGGTCCAACAACCTAGTGTCTCAATCACAGGAACAACAGGTATAGTAACAAGATGTAAGATCAGCTGAAATAAAATAGTAAAGTGTCAAAAACTATAATATACAAATGATCATAATGCTAGTAAACACAAAATGGGTAAACTAGCCAGAGTCTATGTCATACATGATCAAACCTAGGATATGCCAATCATGCAAATGCCCATAAGCTAACAGATCAATCTAAAACACGAGCTAAACACGTGCTCGGTGGCTAAATGCTAATAAAATAAGAATATATAATAGAGCGGAGAAGTAAGGGAACCCACTCAAGCGGTCTGGTGCTCCGGGTGGTCACCATGCTCGGGAAGATGCGGAAGATCCTCTTGTGCGGCTGCTGGATCTGGCCATGCAAACCAGTGGGTTCAGACCCCAAAATAGCAATTACCACAAAGGAAGCCAATCTAAGAACTTAAACCAACAACACAAGCATTGCAAATACTGAAAGTAAAGACTGAAAGTATATAATCTTTGGATGAAATAAATATTGAAAACCTGTAATGAGACATATCCTAAACTGATAAGCAATAAGAAATAACAAGTGTAGAAGATAAATGTGTGATCATGTAAAGCCTAGACTAATCGTCATATATCAATCACGGTAATTCATATAAGTACGGACTGATACTTTAACTTACTAGGGTTATCACAATCCTTAATTACTAATATTTGTAATAAAACTTGATGCTAGAATTCCTTCTGATCGCATGTCCCTGCAGTCCATTCGAGATACCCACTGACGCACATTGAGACCAGAAAAGTCACATAATGAAGACATGTAAATCCACTAGATAAATCCATGTAAATCCACTTCTTTGCTGTGGGTAACCGGACTGCATGCAATCTAGAAAAATTCCTAGCCATAAACTATGTGAGTTTCTAGTTGTTTAATCCTTAGCATTTTTTTTGTATGAATCCGGGTGTGGCATTCCGTAGAATCCATCATAGACATGATGCAGATAAATCAAGTTCTAACGGTAATATAGTCCAGTTTCAATATACATTGCACAAACTGACTCATGTAAGCCACGACAACAACCAAGCCACGTGAAACCAAGTAGAGCCAGAAAAGCCAAGTGAAGCCATGTCAATCCAGATGATACCAAGTGAAACCAAGTCAAGTCATGTTCGATGAAACCATGTAAAGTCATGCCAAGTCAAGTCCGATGAAGCCATATAAAGTCATGCCAAGTCAAGTCCAGTCAATCATGTCATCACATATAGCCGGACAAAGCCGGGTAAAATCGAGGAAAGCCAAGTCAAGTCCAGTCATGTCTTATGAAGCCATGTAGGTTCATGTCCAAATCAGGTCAAGTTATCGCGTGTCCAAGCAAAAGCCAAAAGTTTCAACATGAAATCACAAAAACCAAAAATTCCTAAAGAAAGTGCACGATCGGTATACCGTCGGTACAGTCCAGTATACCATCAGTACATCTATCCAGAGATAGAAAGAATACAGCAAGTTCTGGATTCCAACAAATCGGTATATCGTCGGTATACTATCATCCTCATATTTTCAATCAAGGATAATTTGGTATTTGACATGAGTATTTTAATTTTAGGAGTATTGTATTTAAATATTGTGCATGTGATTAATTATTTATTTTATTAACTATTGATTGTTAGATGTAGTATTTATTTTTGGACTTGTTGTGGACCTAACTAATTAAGTTAGATGCATGAACCCAATAATTTATTCTGGTTTAGATTGAGCCCAATAATTAGACCCATGGATTAGGAGGATAGATTAATTAGTGAAACCATTAGACTAGAACCTTCCCTCCTTAATTAATTTCTTCATGAGAGGCCCCAAGGGATGTTTTGGATATTTTGTATTGCTTAAGGGAGGGTGTATATGGCCAGCCACTTTAGGAGGAGAGAGAGTGTCTCTCTCATTTTATTTTTTATTTCCAATTAGATGTAGTTTTCTTCTTCTCTAATTTCTTTAACCCATACCATTCCCTCACAAATTTATTTTCAAATTCCTTCCCTATTATTCATTTGAGGCTACTATAACAAGGATCTACAATAAGAAAGCAAAGATCAACAAGGAGGAGGCCAAGATCTATAAGGAGGAGCTATATTTCTATATTTTGGGATTTCCATTGGGAATCCATCTCCCAATAGGTACATTTCAGTTTTCTTCCTTTTTATTAGGTTCTAAATCTGAGATTAAACCATAAAAAACTACCCCACATGCATAGGCTACCCATAGGAATTGGTTTTAGGTTCTGTAAATACCCTAATTTTCAGAGAAATTTTAATATAATTTTTCCCGGATTTTTCGGTATTTTCTGGAAATTAAAACAAAGGTGACGATGATCTAAAGAATTTTAAATATTGTAAATTGGTGTTAGAGTATTATGGAAATAATATTTGATGGTGTAAAATGGAAAACCGGACGCAGGGTATTTTTCGGTAAATTTATTGGACTCCGAAAATGCATTTAAAGCCTTAGAAGCTATTGGTTTTATAAACCCAAACAAAACCGAACACAAACCCAAACCCAAACCTGAACCGAACTGCATTTGGGTCAGGTCGGGTCAGATCCGAGCCAAACCCGACCCAGATCCGCAATCCAACCGAACCCTGATTTTATTTCGGGTCGGAACAGTGTTCCCGACCCGGCGGCGCTCCTATAAATGTGCCTCAGCATTCGTGCCCTAGGCAACCGCCTCATCGAGATCCCCACAGCAGCCGCCTCTCTCTTTCTCTACGGTCGCCGCTCCCCGTCCTGACCGAAACCATAGCTAGCCGCCAGCGAACTCCCCACACGTCGGAACCCGACTCCCCATCTCCGCTCAGGCCGAGTTCCCCCGCTCCAGCCGAGTTTCTCTCCGCCAGGCCGTCGAACTCCCCCACGACAGCCTCCCTCACAGACCCACGTCGTCGCCCCTCTGCTCGACCCCACTCCCGTTGTCGACCCAGCCCGCTCCCGTCGTCGACCCAGTCCCGCTCCATCCAGACGCCCCGACGCCGAGTCGCAGCCCGCGTGAACCGCTCCGGTCGACAGTGCACAGCCACCGCCTAGCCGACCTTGCCGACACCGAGACCGACCTCTCCGGCGAAGTCCCCGCTGCCCCGAGTCAGAACACTAGCTAGGACTCTCGGCAGACACGGGAATCCTCGACCAGGACACAAAGTTGACTCTCGGACACGTGGAATTCAGCATTCACGGAGCCCTGTTCAGGTATCATTTTCTCTCGCCTCGCAACTCCGATTTAGTTTCCGTTAGTTGCTACGCGTAGACTGTATAACCCTCTCGGTGCCCATGTAATTCGCTCGGTGCATCGCGTCCTTTGGTGATCGCACACCGCGATCCAAAAACAGAAAAAATAATACCCTGTTTTACCCCAGAACTGAGTGCGCCCCGCCAAACAGGATGACTTGGTCGCACGCGATCTTCACCGATATGTGCGCGTCGTTGATACGGACGTGCGGGATTTCGCAGAAGCTGATTCGGATATGCGTGCGCACCAGAATCAGTGCGTATCCGTGGACAACGCCCCGTATCTGACTTTTCTGTATCTCGCTGTAACTTAGTGTACACCCGTCGGATCGAGACGAAACTTGCGCCATCGGACTCGTAGTAATACGCTGGTCCTGTGACCCAAGTTTGGTCCGATTCTGAGAACGTTGACAAAATCGCGTATCGTGGGCCCCACAGGCTCCACTTGACGGGCAATTTTTTATCCTCGTTCCTGACTTGTAGACACTGAGTTTGAGGATTTAGAGACCTTTGACTCTGATATGCTTTTCGGTGCAAAGTGGCCCACCTATGGACCCCACTTTGGCCCGGAAATGTCCTTTTTGTCCCTGTGTCCAAATTGGACGTAAGGACAGGCGTTCCTAGCTATTTGACATCTTCTGAGACGGTTGGTGATGTTTCTTACAGCTTTTGTAGGAGTACCCACAGGATCCACTGATACCGGGACGACTGTTGATATTCAAACGTCAGGCAAGTGTACCTTGCCAAACTCTGCAGTATTGTTACATATTTTCCTTGCTTCATTATATTGCTGTGCATGCTTAACCTAGGACCGTGTGACGTACTTAGCATCCGATTATCAGTCGGGTGCCAGCACTGTACGCGGTGTTGGGTACGGTCATCTAGAGATGAACAATCGTGATACTTTATATTCTCGTACTTGTCTTACCAAGTACACTTTGACCCAGGACACTTGACACTATTCATGAGACAGAATTTTCTCGAGATATTCGTGGTGATTCTGTATAGGATATAGGACTTGACATGGACATTATATTCTTAGATATTGTATGACTGGTTGCATTAGCTATGATCCCACTTGACATGGACATGAGACGTTATGGTCATGATATGCGTGGTTACATTGGGTGGGGAGAGACACACAGGCTACAGGCTGTTCCATATATATATACATCCACTATTAGTGAGAGGTCGTAGACTCTCGGAGCAGAGCTAGACCCACTACCGGTTATTACCGCTACCGGCTCCCCGACACAGAGCTGGTAGTGGCTCAGCCTGAGTACTCGTGTTGCTCTCATCTTGCATTTCACTTAGATGGTTACTTATTTGCCCTATTTATTTCATTATCTGTTGCACTGCATTTATTTTGGCATGAGCTTTCTTGTACCTTGCTATGTCCCCTGAGGACCTGGATCCGGATTATGTCCCCAGGATTTGAGGACGAGATCTATCCCGAGGTATACGGGACCGGAGCAGGAGCTGATCCAGGAGCTGTACCGCCATCCGAGGACGAGGTGTTAGCCGAAGACTTTTCCTGAGCATCTATGTTCCATGCTCAGTATTTATTTATTTCAGTCATTTATTTTCTGGTCAGATGAACCATTGTATTAGATATTTATCGGGTTGTTCCCCGAAGCACTTGTTGAGACTAGCTGATGATTTACATTCCATATTTATTCTGTGGATCATATTTTATATCTTGTGTGGATGAGTTAGTTGTGCCATGATTATCGTAGACTTGATTTTTACAGCTTAAGTATGCCCTGATGGATCCATTAAATTGGGTTTGTCCATCCGTGCGTACTGTTGGCCATTATCGCGCGTCCGGTCCCACGGTATTTTGGGACTGGGGCGTGACAGGGTTTTTGTGGTGGCCCATGCAGGTCTACGACTAAATTGTTCGGTTTCAACTTAGGGACCGAACCAGCCTGCCCTAAGTATAGGATAAGTTATAGGATCTCATCCATTATTTAAAACCATTATTGAACTCTATATCGAACTCGAAATTGTTACTTGATTTGTATCATGTTTGATTCCTCTGTGCGTTCTTACAGTTTATCTTTTGGTTGCAGAGTAATGGATCCCAGGAACGGAGATGAGATTCCATTGGATACGCCATACGACGCTGTGGTTACTTATATAGACGGAGTGACTCCAGGGAATGGAGGACAAATATCGCAGAACGATCAAACCGGCCAGCCTAATCCAAGGTTCCGGAGAGATGACATCCCACCTCCACCACAGTTCACTCCACAGATGCCAGTTTTCCCGCCCGGACAAGCCATGGACGGGCAACAGATGTTCCAGATGATGTATGCTATGATGCAAGCCCAGCAGCAGATTCAGCAAGAGGCCCATCGGTAGGAGGCCGAGTATCTGAGAACCAGCCTGGTATCCGCATTGGAGCAGGAAAATCCACCAACGAGACGAACAGCGACGGGATCTATCACCGATTTTCGTCATCTCAAGCCTCGCACATTTTCTGGCAAAGAAAGGCCAACAGAAGTTCATGAATGGCTCACTAACATTCAGCATCAGTTGGAAGCCGCTGAACTTCCGAGAGAGAAGTGGATGACTGCAGTCAGAATGCAGTTAACTGAAAATGCACATCACTGGTGGTTAGCAGAAGAGAGGAGGCTCGGGCAGGACCGAGTCACATGGGAAGAGTTCTCCAGACTCTTCCAAAAGATGTACATTCCAGCAGTTGCACGGTCAGAGCTCAGAGACAAGTTCAACCGCCTTATCCAAGGCAATATGACAGTGGAAGAATACAATGGGGAATTTATTTGCCTAAGTCGCTTCGCTCGAACATTGATCTCGACAGAGGAAGAGAAAGCTGAGAAGTTCTTTGACGGACTGAAGTTTGAGCTCCAGAGATTGATTGGCTCGGTCGCACCTACATCTTATACCGACGTCCTTGCAGCAGCATGACGCATGAAGCGCGTCACTAGAAGGGAGTCGAACCTGAAGAGGCCAATCACGTCAACTCCATCCAGGATATCACAGGGGGATTATGCAAAATGACCCCAGAGGAGTATGCCAGAGAGAGCAGCACATAGGGACAGACCTCTTCCTACTTGTCACCACTGCGGCAAGGTAGGACACATTGAGAAAGAATGCAGGCCTAAGTTGGGACTATTTCTGAGCTGCGGATCCAACCAGCATTTTTCCAGGGACTGTCCTGAACGCAGAGACGGAGCACCGAGACAAGCTTTACCTGCACTACGACCAGCTTATCCAACAGTAGGGGCACAGCAGACAGGTGCTGGAGGAGTTAGACCACCAGCTACAGGGGGCTACCAGCAGAGACCACCACTGGCACCACAGGCAGCCCTATTTCAGCAGCAGCAGCAGCAGCAGAGAGGTCCAGCTCAGGGACGTGGACATGCATTCACATTAGCTGTTGAGCAGAAAGCTACTGCAGGCGAGGTCATCGCAGGTACTATTTTAGTAGCTTCATTACCAGCTGTAGCTTTATTTGATTCTGGAGCATCGCATTCATTTATAGCAGCTAGCTTTGTAGCAACCCATAGAGTAGCTTCCGCACCCCTTCCGAAGATGAAGAGAATTCTTACGGGAGGTATAATTATTCCGGTTAGTGACGTCTATAGATCATGTTCTGTAGTAGTATGTAGGAGAGAGATGCGAGCTCAATTTCTGATATTTTCCATGTCGGATTATGATGTCGTACTTGGTATGGACTGGTTAAGTCAGTACCATGCGACTCTTGATTGCCGACTTGGGCGAGTTATATTTAGACCGCCTGGACATCCAGAATTCGAGTTTCTTCAAGGAGCAGTAGAGCAAGGAGTTCAGCCTACTCTTAGGGTACTATCTGTAGAAGGGGAGACATGTTACCCAAGAGTCATATCAGAATTTGTGGATGTATTTCCTGATGGTCTTCCAGGTTTACCGCCTGATCGGGAAATAGAATTCACAATAGACTTAACTCCAGGAGCAGAGCCTATCACTTCATCAGTATATCGGCAAGCACCTAAGGAATTAGTGGAGTTGAAGGAACAGGTTGATTATCTTTTGGAGAAGGATTTCATTCGGCCCAGTGTTTCACCTTGGGGAGCACCATATTATTTGTGCCGAAGAAGGATGGAACAATACGGTTATGCATTGACTACAGGACACTAAATGCTGTGACCATCAAGAACAGGTATCCCTTGCCACGCATTGATGATCTATTTGATCAATTGGGTGGTGCAAGGGTATTCTCGAAGATTGACCTGAGATCTGGCTACCATCAGATCAAAGTAAGGAAGGAGGACATACCAAAGACCGCTTTCAGGACCAAGTATGGATATTATGAGTTCTTGGTAATGCCGTTTGGTTTAACCAACGCGCCAGCAGTGTTCATGAGTTTAATGAACAGAGTTTTTTATCAGTTCTTGGATAAATTTGTAGTGGTATTCATTGATGACATCCTCATATATTCCAAGAGCCATGAAGAGCACGAGGAGCATCTCAAAATCGTGTTAGAGACCTTGAGACAGGAGAAGTTATATGCCAAACTTAGTAAGTGTGAGTTCTATATGGACAAAGTGCCTTTCTTGGGATATATCATCTCAGGAGAAGGACTTTCAGTGGATCCAGAGAAAGTTGCGGCAATAGAGACTTGGCCTACACCCACATCAGTTGCAGAGGTGAGAAGTTTTCTCGGACTCGCGGAATATTACCGAAGGTTTGTAGAAAATTTCTCGAGGATTGCAGAACCGAGACGAAGCTGACCCACAAAGACCAAAAGTTTATATGGACAGAAGACTGCCAGAAGCCCTTCGAAGAATTGAAAGGAAGATTAACAATAGCACCTGACTTGACTCTTCCTTCAGGGTCAGGAGGTTTTGTTGTTTACAGTGATGCATCGAGTAGTGGACTGGGATGTGTTTTGATGCAATATGGCAAAGTCATTGCTTATGCAGTTGAAGGTCCATGAGAAGAACTACCCAACACACGATCTGGAGTTAGCAGCAGTTATATTTGCATTGAAGATTTGGAGGCACTACCTTTATGGGGAGAAAGTAGACATCTTTACAGATCACAAAAGTCTGAAGTATGTATATACTCAGAAGGAGCTTAACATGAGACAGAGGCGTTGGCTTGAACTGATGGTAAATTTTGACATAAATCTGCAGTACCATCCGGAAAAGGCGAATGTCATGGCAGACGCACTCAGCAGGAAGCCTACGGCTTATTTCTTGACAATGCAGCCCGATTTATTGAGAGATCTACAGGAGCTTCAGATAGACGTTGTTTTACCAGGACAGAGTGGATTACTGTCTAATCTTGAAGTTAAGTCATCCCTCGTGGAAAAGATTAAAGAGGCATTGCCCACCGATG
The DNA here is from genome assembly GCA_036927795.1 of Iris macrosiphon. Classification (NCBI taxonomy): domain Eukaryota; kingdom Viridiplantae; phylum Streptophyta; class Magnoliopsida; order Asparagales; family Iridaceae; genus Iris; species Iris macrosiphon. The sequence continues at coordinate 75,177,784 of JAYESA010000015.1, read as the reverse complement.
CTAGATTTAGAAGACTCAAAGAGAGGACAGAAGCAGGCATGCAGACAGGACTTCGCATACACGAAGACGGGACATTGAGGTTTGGAAATTGCCTGTACGTTCCAAATGGAGAATTGAGACAGGAGTTAATGACTGAAGCACATAGCTCTATGTACTCTGTTCACCCAGGAGGAACCAAGATGTACCGAGACTTGAGACAGTATTACTGGTGGCATGGAATAAAAAGGGAGATTGTAAGATTCTTGGCCAAATGCTTAGTCTGCCAGCAAGTAAAGGCCGACCATCAGAGGACTGCAGGTATGTTACAGCCGCTTCCTATACCAGAATGGAAATGGGAATATATCACGATAGATTTTGTTACAGGATTTCCGAGGAGCCTCAGCGGAAGAGACGCAGTATGGGTCATCATGGATAGACTCACTAAATTGGCACATTTCTTGCCATTTAGAGTTGGACAGTCCACAGAGGTACTAGCCGACATGTATATGCGATAAATTGTCAAATTACATGGAGTGCCGGTTAGTATTGTATCAGATCGAGATTCGAGATTGACATCTCATTTCTGGAGAAGAATGCAAGAAAGTCTGGGCACCAGACTCAAATTCAGCACGGCTTACCACCCACAGACAGATGGCCAATCGGAGCGCACCATTCAGATCTTGGAGGATATGTTGCGATCATGTATGCTAGACTTTGGAGGATCTTGGGAAGATCATTTGCACTTAGTGGAGTTCTCCTACAATAACAGTTATCCGGCCAGCATTCAGATGGCACCATTCGAGGCATTATACGGAAGGAAGTGCAGATCTCCTATATGTTGGAGTGACGTTGGTGAACGTCAAATACTGGGTCCAGAATTGGTAACACAGACAGTGGAGAAGGTAAAACAGATCCAGAATCATCTTCGAGCAGCTCAAGACAGACAGAAGCATTGGGCAGATATGCACAGGCGTCCCCTAGAGTTCAAAGAAGGGGAGCACGTGTTCTTGAGGATTTCGCCCACTCGTGGTACTATCAGATTCGGGAGCAGAGGCAAGTTGAGCCCAAGGTATATTGGGCCATTTGACATTCTAGAGCGCATAGGTGAGGTGGCTTATCGTCTTGCATTAACTCTATCCTTAGAGGGAGTGTATGACGTATTCTACGTCTCGCAGCTGCGAAGGTACGTAACTGACCCAAGTCGCGTAGTCGATCATTCAGAGATCGCAGTAGGCCCAAGCTTGAGATTTAAAGAACAACCAGTGGGCATCCTCGACGTCAGTGAGAAGACATTGCGGGGACAGACAATCAGACTGGTTCGTGTAGCATGGAAACACCATTCTCCTGGCGAATCGACTTGGGAACGAGAAGATAGTATGCGTCAGCGTTACCCCCACTTGTTTAAGGAGGCAGTTGTAAACTAAGCAACCTTGTATTTCCATAATTCTTTCTTTAGTAGCTTATTCTTTGATTGCGAGGACGCAATCCTCTTAAGGGGGGTAGATTGTAAACACCCTAATTTTCAGAGAAATTTTAATATAAATTTTTCCGGATTTTTCGGTATTTTCTGGAAATTAAAACAAAGGTGGCGGTGATCTAAAGAATTTTAAATTCTGTAAATTGGTGTTAGAGTATTATGAAAATAATATTTGATGGTGTAAAATGGAAAACCGGACGCAGGGTATTTTTTGGTAAATTTATTGGACTCCGGAAATGCATTTAAAACCTTAGAAGCTATTGGTTTTATAAACCCAAACAAAACCGAACCCAAACCCAAACCTGAACTGAACCGCATTTGGGTCAGGTCAGGTCAGATCTGAGCCAAACCCAACCCGGATCCGCAATCCAACCGAACCCTGATTTTATTTTGGGTCGGAACAGTGTTCCCGACCCGACGGCGCCCCTATAAATGTGCCTCGGCGTTCGTGCCCTAGGCAGCCGCCTCCTCGAGATCCCCACAGCAGTCGCCTCTCTCTTTCTCTATAGTCGTTGCTCCCTGTCCTGACCGGAACCTTAGCTAGCCGCCAGCAAACTCCCCGCACGCTGGAACCCGACTCCCCATCTCCGCTCAGGCCGAGTTCCCCTGCTCCGGCCGAGTTCCTCTCCGCCAGGCCGTCGAACTCCCCCACGGCAGCCTCCCTCACAGACCCACGCCGCCGCCCCTCTGCTTGACCCCGCTCCCGTTGTCGACCCAGCCCGCTCCCGTCGTCGACCCAGCCCCGCTCCATCCAGACGCCCCGACGCCGAGTCACAGCCCGGGTGAACCGCTCCGGTCGACAGTGCACAGACACCGCCTAGCCGACCTCGCCGACCCCGAGACCGACCCCTCCGGCGAAGTCTCCGCTGCCCCGAGTCAGAACCCTAGCTAGGACTCTCGGCAGACACGGGAATCCTCGACCAGGACACAAAGTTGACTCTCGGACACGTGGAATTCAACGTTCACGGAGTCCTGTTCAGTTATCGTTTTCTCTCGCCTCGCAACTCCGATTTAGTTTCCGTCAGTTGCTACGCGTAGACTGTATAACCCTCTCAGTGCCCATGCAACCCGCTCGGTGCATCGCGTCCTGTGGTGATCGCACACCGCGATCCAAAAACAGAAAAAACAACGCCCTGTTTCACCCCAGAACTGAGTGCGCCCCGCCAAACGGGATGACTTGGTCGCACGCGATCTTCACCAATACGTGCGCGTCGTTGATACGGACGTACGGGATTTTGCAGAAGCTGATTCGGATATGCGTGTACACCGGAATCAGTGCGTATCCACGGACAACGCCCCGTATCCGACTTTTTTGTATCTCGCTGTAACTTAGTGTACACCCGTCGGATCGAGATAAAACTTGTGCCATCGGACTCGTAGCAATACGCTGGTCCTGTAACCCAAGTTTGGTCCGATTCTGAGAACGTTGACAAAATCGCGTATCGTGGGCCCCACAGGCTCTACTTGACAGGCGATTTTGTGATCGGCACATCGAAATCCAATTCTGGAAGTTCCGTTGGGTTCGTATTCTCGTTCCTGACTTGTAGACACTGAGTTTGAGGAATTTGGAGACCTTTGACCCTGACACGCTTTTCGGTGCAAAGTGGCCCACCTATGGACCCCGCTTTGGCCCAGAAATGTCCTTTTTGTCCCTGTGTCGAAATTGGACGTAAGGACAGGCGTTCCTGGCTATTTGACATCTTCTGAGATGGTTGGTGATGTTTATTACAGCTTTTGGAGGAGTACCCACAGGATCCACTAATACCGGGACGACTGTTGATATTCAAACGTCAGGCAAGTGTACCTTGCCAATCTCTGTAGTATTGTTACATATTTTCCTTGCTTCATTATATTGCTGTGCATGCTTAACCTAGGACCGTGTGACATATTTAGCGTCCGATTATCATTCGAATGCCAACACTGTATGCGGTGTTGGGTACGGTCATCTAGAGATGGACATTCGTGACACTTTATATTCTCGTACTTGTCTTACCAAGTACACTTTGACCCAGGACACTTGACACTATTCATGAGACAAAATTTTCCCGAGATATTCGTGGTGATTCTGTATAGGATATAGGACTTGACATGGACATTATATTCTTAGATATTGTATGACTGGTTGTATTAGCTATGATCCCGCTTGACATGGACATGAGACGTTATGGTCATAATATGCGTGGTTATATTGGGTGGAGAGAGACACACAGGCTACAGACTGTTCCATATATATATACGTCCACTATTATTGAAAGGTCGTAGACTCTCGGAGCAGAGCTAGACCCACTACCGGTTATTACCGCTACCGGCTCCCCGACACAGAGCTGGTAGTGGCTCAGCCTGAGTACTCGTGTTGCTCTCATCTTGCATTTCACTTAGATGGTTACTTATTTGCCCTATTTATTTTATTATCTGCTATACTGCATTTATTATGGCATGAGCTTTCTTGTACCTTGCTATGTCCCCTGAGGACCTGGATCCGGATTATGTCCCCAGGATTTGAGGACGAGATATATCCCGAGGTATACGGGACCGGAGCAGGAGCTGATCCAGGAGCTGTACCGCTATCCGAGGACGAGGTGTTAGCCGAAGACTTTCCCTGAGCATCCATGTTTCATGCTCAGTATTTATTTATTTCAGTTATTTATTTTCTGGTCAAATGAACCATTGTATTAGATATTTATCGGGTTGTTCCCTGAAGCACTTGTTGAGACTAGTTGATGATTTACATTCCATATTTATTCTGTAGATCATATTTTATATCTTGTGTGGATGAGTTAGTTGTGCCATGATTGTCGTAGACTTGATTTTTACAGCTTAAGTATGCCCTGATGGATCCATTAAATTGGGTTTGTCCATCGGTGCGTACTGCTGGCCATTATCACGCGTCCGGTCCCACGGTATTTTGGGACTGGGGCGTGACAGGTTCATAGGAGACATATGGAGGAAGTTGTGTATTTTTATGTCAATTTTGGGGGAATTCTGAGATTGGCACATGTGGTGTTTGTCATTTGGTCAAATAGATCAATATGATATATGATTGATTGTTTGTGACTAGTATCGTGTCCACAATTGGATACGTGTAGGCCGTATCTCATCAATTTGACGATATAGGTTCCAGCAATGTGCAGCTCGTGCATACTGAGAGCACTTAACAGCAAGTGCACAGCAGCAAGGCATTGTGCAGTAGCAGTATGCAACAAGCACAGGTATCAGTGAGAGTAGTTCAATAGTTCAGTATCAGCATACCAGCTCGTGCATCTCTGTTCTAGCACAACAAGGGTCAGGTAGCAGCAACTATGTGCTCGTGTACATGAGCAACTGACTGCAGTAGCCAGCACTGCATAGAGCAGTGCACAGCATCGAACTCACTGCCCTGAAGAGCAGCAGTCTCAGTGCAAGGGGAAGGCATAGCCGCTAGCTTCATTAACAAGCAGCTAGCTAGTGTAGCAATGTATCAGGTATCACTGTATCATTTGTGGGCTCGTGCATAGTACGGTGTCAGGTATCGGCTAGGTAGCTGAGCACTGTATCAGTATCAGTATATCAGTTAACTTAGGAGGTTTAGTAGTTATCATTTAGTTAATGGTCAGTGAGTTCAGTTTCAGTCAGGAGTTGGTTAGTTGGTTTAAGGTGGTTTCAGTTTTAGGTATTGGTTAGTGAGTTTAGATGAGTTAGTTTAGTTGATCTAGTATATTAGTTTGTTAGTTAGTTAGTTAATAGTTAATAGTTAGTGTAGTTAAATAAGTTATTTAGTTATACACTTGTTTATGTTAATAATTAGCTATATGTATATATATAGATATGTGGTATTGAATTGTAGTTAGCATCTATGTATATTGTTAGGTAATATATGTTAGTTTAGTGATATATTGATATAGTTAGTATTGGGGTATTAACTATATATTTGTCACGACCCGCACCCGGAATTTGGGCATGAGTCGTGGGTACATCCAGCCTACGCCGCAGCATCGGCGGTAGAACGCTGTCTAGGTCTCAACATATAATATCCTGTCAATAGTCTCAGCTCCGCACGGAGGACAATGATAAATATCCACGGTTCTATAATATACTCAATCACAAGCTATAAGAAATAATGGCACGATGAGAATAGAAAAGAGTTCTATAAAAACCAACCACAACAAGTCCAACTCAAATCCTGGGTCTAAATGACCTCACAAAATCACAAAATAATAAATACAACTCAGTCTCAGTCTAAAACAATAAATGCAGAAAAATAATCTAAGAACAGCCAGGTACATTCTCCTCTAGGCTAGGCAACTCCTCTGGGGTTTCTGGAGTGAAATCACCCTCTAATCCTGGGCCGTAATGAGTGGGGCAAAGATCCTCCAGGTCCTCTGAAAAATGTTATCCAGTCAGGATTGGAGCGAAGCACAAGCACTAACAGCAGTTTCATTAAATTGACAAAATCTATAAACAGTGTAAGAGATACAAGATGGAAATAAATGCTGAAAATGAGAAGTACAGGAGAAAATGAAATAGACAATAGAGCATCTAACAATGAACAATAAACAGTGAATGCTAGAACAAGTAAATCTGAATAAAGATAAATATCTAACTAAGTGTTTGAAATATTAGTTTATTATGTGATCGGCTTGGGACTAGATCAGGCTGGTTATATATGATTAGCTATGATTCTTGAAGGTCAGGCTAACCATATGGTTAGCTATGATGCATGATAATGGTCAGGCTAATCATATATAACAGCTATGAAGCATGATGATGGTCAGGCCGCACCCGACGTGAGAAGTGGGGTGAGCTATGATGCATGGTAAGGATTTGGATATGATCACATAATCTACTAATAGTTCCCCATCCCCAGCTAGCACGGTGGATTCCAATCACGACTCCTCATGATGGGGATCTAGGGTGCTAACTCGTGTATCCACAGTGTCGGAATCAAGTATGTAATACACTACAATTTATAGAAGTAATCAACAATGAAAACTGTCAGAGAATGTACTCGCCTGTGGTCCTGAGCAAGGTGTGAGGATCAATGTCCAAAGTGGGATCACAATGACCTATATATATAAGATATTAATGTCAAAATAATGTCCTTGAATGATAATTAGGTAAAAATGTAAGTAAGTGTTTCCTAGGTCTGAATAGTAATTTCTTGGTAGTATCAGTCTACACCTAGGTTTCTAGGTTGATTTCCAGGCTATACTAGTTGATACTAGGTTGTGACTAGGTTTCTAGGTCCATCTCATGAGTATCTAGTTACTAGGTATCATATAGCTATATAGACTATATAGTGACTCGTAATACTATATATGACTTATAAATACACTTGTATTAAGCTATAACTAATATCTCACCTAAGACCTTACACTGGATGAACTACACCTCAAACACACATGTGCACAGACATAGGTTCACTCAGTGGAACTCACTGATATCTGACACTCATAGACACATGTATATGAACTCTTCACTGAACTCATACACACACATGGATCCTCATACACAGGCACACTCACCCATAATCACACTTATTACCTAGACACACCTATGCAAGACACACCTACTAATACTGACTGATACACAGTCCTATTTCTTAGCTAAGACCCAGGAATTCACTCACAGGATACACACAAGGCTATACACTGATACCTATTGATACTCACAGGTTCTAGGTACAGATGATCAGCACAGGCACTCTGCTTTCTCACATACAGGGATACACTGAATTCCTTACACATTTCCTCAAATGGTGCACTGCCTAGCACTGTATACTGATCTCAATACAAACTCTAGTCTAAAGCTAACACTCACTACACCTCCCCCTCACTGAGGCATAGTTCAAAGAGAGTACACCAAAAGCTAACAAATGCATTGGTCCAAGATATTGATTTAATGAGCCATTCACAGTTTCACAGTCTGGAATTGTTCAGACTTGCACATACATGGCTTAAACTTTGAGACAAGCAATATGGCTACTGGCAGGATCAATAGGCAACCATCAAACAAATTATAACTGATACTCAACTAAATACAACACAGTGCTCCACCTAGCTAATACACAACTACACATATACACTGGAACTGATACACTACATACACCCACACACACAATTCCCTGATACACTGCTATACATACTGACACAGTTAACACACAGATATATATCTGAACAAGGACACACACACACACACAGATACATATAGCTAGGCTCATGCACAGCAATTGACTGCTCCCACAAGGAACTAAACTCACACTAAACAACTTACTGAACCAAGTACTCAGTCACATTTTTTTAACCCATGGTGTCTCACTGCACAGTAACTAAACTGACTGAGACATTCTCACATACACCATTCACTGCACAGACCTGGGAAATCACTCACACATACTGCTACACACTGCTCTCTCTCTCTCCCTCACTCATACACACACAGGGACTAGGTTCTAGGATACACACTATACAGATTTTCCTCCCCTCTCTCAGAGTTTCCTGATACACATGATCCCACACAGCTAACACACGAGCATGTGCACCCATACTAACTTTCAGGTAACCCAATGTATATGCATACTGAGGTTACACATCCAACATCAAAAACCTTAAACCCAACTGATACAAAACACACAGCAGTTACATAATTAACCCATAGGCAACCCACTCTCTGCACAGGAATACCTTTCCCCCAAAACTGGCTGCTCAGTTTCCCTCAAACCCGACTGTACACAGGGAAGATCCCTCACAGTGCACACACACAGTAAAGGCCCCGACTGTGCACAGGAATTCTTCGCCCACAGTGCATTCTCCCCCAAACACACAACTCATCTACATACATAAGCATATATATATATATATCAAAACCCATACAAGATATCTATGTATATAGATTTATGTATATCAAACATGCAGAATTTAAATAAGTTAGATAGGTAAGTTCCTAATAACATTTCATCATACATATGTAGGGCATAAACGAAATCACATACAACCCCTAAGTTCCCGATCAAAACCCTAAGAATCGAGTTCAACCTACACATGTGTGATGAAATCAATCTACAAACCAATACCTAGGGTTAGGGTTCCTGATAATTGGGGAAAACCCCATGTTGGTCACCAAAAACCCAATCCAAACCCTAAAATCCAAATCTAAACAATAGGGTGGGTTCCTAATGGCCATTAACATCTGAAAACAGGAATTTAATGAAGAAAAATGGGGTTTTACCCGCAGGGATGGTTTCTCCAATGGAAGTTCTTCCTTCCCAAGTTTCCTTGACCCAAGTTTCCTGCTTTCCTTGCTTTGGAGGAGGAGAAAATGGAAACCTAGGGCTAGATCTCGAAAATTGGGTGGGGAGATGGTTTCTCTTGTGGAGGCTAGGGTTTCCTTTTTCTCTACATGAAGAATAGCTTAGAAAGAGGCTTCCTTTTATATTAAAGCAAGTTTAGGGTTTCCATGCCTAGTCTTTTTAGGTTAAACCCCCTGGCCCTCTCATGCAGAACCAAATTAACTCAGGTTTAGGCCTTCTAGGGTTTGAGGTCCAAGCCTAAAATTAGAATTCTAGGGTTTCACTAGAACTGGTTTACAATTAGGGTTGACTCACTAGGGTCTGTCCTAATGAGTTCTAGGGTTTGACCTAAAACTAAACATTACTAATAATAATATAATTAGTTACAAAACTCAGCAATTAATTAAATTCATAATTATTCAAAATGGTGAATTTACACAAATGCCCTTGCTAGAAAAAATGGTAGTGACAAGTCTACCCTCCTAAAAGAAATTTCGTCCTCGAAATTGGACTTAACTAGTACAAGAATGAAATCAGAAAAGGAATTATACCTCAAGTCTAGAAGAGATACGGGTATTGCTCGCGCATCTCGTCCTCTCTCTCCCAGGTCGACTCCCCTGGAGAGTGATGTCTCCATGCAACACGAACCAAAGGAATAGTTTGGTTCTGCAACACCTTCTCTCTGCGGTCCAAGATCTCTACGGGCTGCTCGGGGTAGCTGAGCGTCGGACCAACCTCAATCTCCGAGTGGTCAAGTACGTGACTAGGGTCTGCCACGTACCATCTCAGCTGCGACACGTGGAATACATCATGCACTCCCTCCAATGCAGGCGGCAAGTCTAATCTATACGCCACTGCACCTACCCTTGCAAGAATACTGAAGGGTCCGATGTAGCGTGGGCTAAGCTTCCCGCTTCTACCAAAACGAATCGTTCCACGCGTCGAAGAAATCCGTAGGAAAACTAGATCGCCAACCTAAAACAAAACAGTCTCAACACGCAGTCTAAACAAACAAACACAAGCCAGAAAACAACAATCTATACCTGAAACTCAAGGGGTCTACGGTGGCTGTCGGCCCAATGCCGCTGTCTGTCCTGCGCCACTCGCAGTCTGTCTCTGATGAGTTTCACCTTTTCTGCTGCATCCACGACCATTTCTGGTCCTAGCAAGGCTCTCTCTCCAACGTCGTCCCAAGATAATGGTGTACGACACCTTCGTCCATAAAGAGCCTCAAATGGTGATATCTCGATGCTGGCCTGGTAGCTGTTGTTGTAAGCGAACTCTACCAGGTGCAGATGATCCTCCCAAGAACCTCCAAGATCTAGAACGCAAGTGCGTAGCATATCCTCGAGAGTCTGAATAGTCCGTTCAGACTGCCCGTCTGTCTGGGGGTGATATGCGGTACTTAACTTGAGCTGAGTGCCCAAGCTAGCCTGCAGACTCCTCCAGAAGTGGGAAGTGAAACGACTATCCCGATCCGAGACGATGCTTACTGGAACTCCATGAAGTCTAACAATCTGTCGCACGTACATCTCTGCTAGCCTCTCTGTCGACGTGCCCACTTTGAAAGGTAAGAAATGGGCTGATTTGGTCAACCTGTCCACGATGACCCAAATCGCGTCCTTCCCTCCTGGAGAACGTGGAAGCCCTGAAACGAAATCCATGGTCATGTGCTCCCATTTCCATTCTGGAATCGGTAAAGGTTGAAGCAAACCACCTGGCCTCTGCCGGTCTGCCTTTACCTGCTGGCACACTCGACACCGGGATACGAAGCGTGCTACCTCGCGCTTCATTCCATACCACCATACGTGCTCCCTCAAGTCTCGATACATCTTGTTGGCACCGGGATGCATCGAGTACTGAGAGCGGTGTGCCTCCTGCAAAACCTTCTCGTGCAGCTCCCCGCTCGGCACACACATCCTCGTGCCGTGCCGTAAGGAACCATCCTCTGCGATAGTAAAGTCGTCCGACAATCCTGTCTGAACCTGTGCCCTGATACTCCTCAGAGCCTCATCATCGTACTGCGCAGCTCTGATTCTGTCCATCAGCTTGGACTGTATCTGCAATCCCCACATCTGAATCTCAGTACCGGAAACTAACACCTCAATCTCCAAGCTCTCCAAATCAGCCAACAAATGCCTATCTGTCGTCAAGTACATAGCCGTCGGATACCTGCTCAAGGCATCGGCGACTACGTTAGCCTTCCCTGGGTGGTACTGCAATGAGAGGTCGAAGTCCTTCATCAACTCCAACCACCTCCTCTGCCTCATGTTCAGCTCCTTCTGTGTGAACACGTACTTCAAGCTCTTGTGGTCTGTGAAGATCTCCACACGCTCTTCGTACAGGTAATGCTTCCATAGCTTTAGAGCGAAGATAACTGCTGCCAACTCCAAATCATGGGTGGGATAGTTCTTTTCATGAGGGCGTAACTGCCTGGAAGCATAGGCAATTACCTTCCCGTGCTGCTGAAGAACACATCCCAGACCCTTCCCTGAAGCATCACTGTAGATGGTGAAACCACCTGTCCCTGCTGGTAACGTCAAAACTGGAGCTGTTGTCAACCTCTTCTTTAGTTCATCAAATGCAGCCTGGCACTCCTCCGTCCAGACAAAATCCACATCTTTCCTAGTCAATCTGGTCATCGGCGCTGCAATCTTGGAGAAGTCTTGTACAAACCTCCTGTAGTATCCTACTAGCCCGAGAAAACTCCTGATCTCAGCTACCGAACTGGGGGTAGCCCACGACTCCACTGCCTCGATCTTCTTTGGGTTTACCGAGATTCCGTCACCCGATACCACATGCCCAAGAAATTCGACCTTGTCAAGGAAGAATTCACACTTAGAGAGTTTCCCGTACAGCTTCTCCCTCCTGAGAGTCTCTAAGACCAACCTCAGGTGCTCTTCGTGCTCCTCCGGAGTCTTGGAATACACAAGAATATCGTCGATGAACACCACCACGAACTTGTCAAGGTACTGGTGGAACACCTTGTTCATCAGGTTCATGAATACTGTCGGTGCATTGGTTAAACCAAATGGCATCACCATGAACTCAAACTGGCCGTATCTGGTCCGAAAAGCTGTCTTCGGCGTGTCTTCTTTCTTCACCTTCACCTGGTGATAGCCCGACCTCAAATCTATCTTTGAAAATACCCTCGCCCCGCTCAACTGGTCGAAAAGGTCATCTATCCTCGGCAGCGGGTACTTGTTCTTGATGGTGATATTGTTTAAAGCTCTATAATCAATGCACATGCGCACCGTGCCGTCCTTCTTCGGTACGAACAATACCGGAGCTCCCCATGGTGATGAACTGGATTTGATGAAGCCTTTGTCCTTGTCACTACCACTTTTCCATGTAAGGGTATTTCTGTAATTTAACTACTTAAATAATTATGTATTTAATTAATTGCTGAGTTTTATAAGTAATTATATATTGTTAATAATATTTAGTTTTAGGTCTAACCCTAGAAATCCATTAGGACAACCCTAATGGGTAAACCCTAGTTAGAAAACCCTATTCTAGCAAAACCCTAGAATTTAAAAAATTAGGGTGAACCCTCAAAACCCTAGACTGGCTAAACCTTAGTTAATTAGGTTCTACATGACCTAATCTAGGGGTTAAACCTAGGCTATACACTAGAAACCCTAACTGGGCCTTAATATATAAGAGGAACCCTCTCATTCTTCATGTAGAAGAGGAAAACCCTAGCCTCCACCAGAGAAAAACCAATCCTCCACCCCATTTTCGAGATTCAACCTAGGGCTCCCATTTTCTCCTCCTTCAAAGCAAGAGAAGAAGAGCCTCGTTGAAGAAACCTTCCCTGCAGGTGAGAACCCTAATTTTCTTCATTAAATTTCTGTGTACAGATGATAATGGCCATTAGGAACCCCCAAATGCTGTGTGTAGTTCGATTTTAGGGTTTTTGGATTAGGTTGGTGACCCGCATGGGGTTTTCCCCAAATTCTTCATGAACCCTAACCCTAGGTTTTGAGTGTAGACTGATTTTTGCACCTCACGGATGAGAGTAGATTCGAATTTTAGGGTTTTCCCACTGTACACAGTCGGGTGATTTGTAAACCTGTGTACAGTCGGGTGTATGAACAGTTATGTGATGTTTAAATATTATTAGGAATTTACCTATCTAACTTATTTATATTCTGTATAATTGATATATGAATCTGAATGCATACATATGTATTGTGTGTTTTGGGGGCATTCATTGTGCAGTGAGATTGGGGAAAAAACAGGGTGCAGTCGGGCTTTGATGTAGGTATTAGTAGAGGGGAGTATTACCTGTGTGTGTAGTGTCCTAGTGTAACTGTGTGTACATGTAATTATGTATCAGTATACATTAGAAGGTCTGTGCAGAACTGTGTATCAGATTTAGAGAGGGGTGTGTGTACTGTGTCCAGGTATCAGTGAGCCTGAGAGAGCAACTGTGTGTGCCCAGGTTTTATTCTTCCAAATCTGTGTGTAGGTTTATGTGTGTGCAGTGGATTGGTGTTGTGAGCAGTGAGTGTAAACATCCCAAAACCTGTGCATATTAGTGTCCAGATAGGGGTGTGGGTGTATACTGCTAGATATGTATCAGTGTGGAGTTTAGAGTATCAGTAGGTTTTGGGGGAATAATGTATCTGTGTGTGTGCAAGGGCAAGTATATACAGAGTGAACTAAAATCCTAGGGAAGTATCAGTGAGATGGGGGTGTAAGCTAACAGTGTGTGTGCCCAGGTTATTTCCATCTCCTGTGTGTGTGTGTAATGTAATATATACCAGTGTATTGAATTGGAAGGGGGAAAGACTTGTGTCAGTGAAACCAATGTGACAGTGTGCTAAAACCTGGGTGTTCAGTGAGCAGTATGGGAAATTGTATATGGCTGTGCTGTGTACCTACTGGGGGAAAGGAAACAGTGTGTGAGTGTGCATACTGTCAGTTTAGTGTGTCTGTGTGTAGTCATTGCTGTGAGGTAATACTGTGTATCTTAGTGTTCTTGTGGCTGTGTTGTGTGCAGTTGTGTGTGCTTGTGAGTTGAGGTAGCTAGGATTTTTATGTGTGGCTGTGTGTGTAGAGGAGGGAGAATACAGTGAGGTATCTCAGTGGACAGAATGTTTAGGTATTGGTTAGATATGTTCCTGTGTAGCAGTGTCTACTTGTGTGTGTATGTAGGATAGTGTTGGTGTAGGGTGTCTCAGTTAATTAGGACTGTGTGAGATGAGTGCCTGTGTGTCTTAGTGTCTAGTAATTAGGTGTGGTGCATTCAATGTAGGAGTACCAATTCAATGTGGGAGCAAATGCTGTGTATCAGTACACAGTAGTGTGCTAACTGTGTACCAGTGCACAGTATGTACTAGTTAGGTGCAGTAGTGTGTAGTGTATTGTGTATCAGATTTGGGGTGAACCTGTGTCCAGTAATTAGGGTGTCAGACAGTGTGTGAGTGAGTGAAATCCCTAGTTATGTGGGAGTGTGTTGTGAGGTATTAGTATAATGTAATGGGGTAGGTATCAAGTCCTAGGTGACGTATTAGTTATAGCTTAATACAAGTATTATTATAAGTCATATATCTAGTATTATGAGTCACCACATAGTCTATATAGCTATATGATACCTAGTGACTAGATACTCATGAGATGGACCTAGAAACCTAGTCACAACCTAGTTTTAACTAGTATTAGTTAAAAATAGCTAGTGAACCTAGAAGCAAGGTATTAACTAGTTTTGACCAAAAACCTAGAATTGACTTGGTTGGACCTAGTATTGACCAGAAAACCTTAGACATGGCCTAGAAACCTCGTTTTTAAATTGTTAAGCATGTTATTCTTTTAATTCATTAATTAACATTGAATTTCCATAAATAGGTCATTGTGATTCCATTTTGGACCTCGCTCCTTACATTCTGCTCAGGACCACAGGCGAGTACATTCTCTGACAGTTTTCATGGTTGATTACTTCTATAAATTGTAGTGTATTTCATACTTGATTCCGACACTATGGATACACGGGTTAGCACCCTAGATCCCCATCATGAGGAGTCGTGATTGGAATCCATCGTGCTAGCTGGGGGATGGGGAACTATTAGTAGATTATGTGATCATATCCACCCTTACCATGCATCATAGCTCACCCCACATCTCACGTCGGGTGCGGCCTGACCATCATCATGCCTCATAGCTGTTATATATGATTAGCCTGACCATTATCATGCATCATAGCTAACCAAATGGTTAGCCTGACCTTCAAGAATCATAGCTAATCATATATAACCAGCCTGATCCAGTCCCAAGCCGATCACATAATAAACTAATATTTCAAACACTTAACTAGATGTTTTATCTTTATTCAGACTTACTTGTTCTAGCATTCACTATTTATTGCTCATTGCTAGATACTTATTGTCTATTTCATTTCTTCGGTACTTCACATGTTCAGCTTTTATTTCCATCTTGTATCTCTTACACTGTTTATAGATTTTGTCAATTTAATGAAACTGCTGTTAGTGCTTGTGCTTTGCTCCAATCCTGACTGGATAACAACATTTTCAGAGAACCTGGAGGACTTTTGCCCTACTCATTACGGTCCAGGAATAAAGGAGGATTTCACCCCAGAAATCCCAGAGGAGGTGCCTATCCTAGAGGAGAACTTGCCTGCCCATGCTTAGATTATTTTCTGCATTATTATTCTAGACTGAGACTGAGACTGTGATGTATTTATTTTATTTGTGACTTTGTGAGGTCATTTAGACCCAGGTTTTGAGTTGAACTTCTTGTGGTTGGTTTTAAATAGAACTCTTTTCAATTCTCATCGTGCCATTATGTTTATAGTTGTGATTGAGTATATTATAGATGTGATTTATTTATCAAATGTCCGCCGTACGGAGTTGAGACTATTGCCAGGATGTGCTATATTTGTGACCTAGACAGCGTTCTACCGCCGATGCTGCGGCGTAGGCTGGACGTACCCACGACTCATGCCCAAATTCCGGGTGCGGGTCGTGACACGTTTTTAGTGGTGGCCCATGCAGGTCTAGTCTGTAGTCTAGCAGTCTAGTCTTAGATTCACATTAGAGCGATATTGTTGTAATAGGAATTAGGCCGAGGATATGCTCAATCACAATTAGGGAATTCTGATTCTTATGATACTATACTTAATGATTAATTCCTTTAGAAATTTTCTGTCCTTCCTTGATATCATATCTATTGCCTTAATTGAATCTTTCGATCTGTCTTCAGGATGCCGCCAAGAAGATCCCAGAGACTTGGAGCAGCAGATTCAGAGAGGTCTGCCACCTCTCGCGCTGCCGGACAGACATCAGCAGCACCTCCTACCTCTCCAGTAAATGTGGGAGTGTCTGCAGCATTCGGGGGTCCTCCACCACCAGTTCAGAGGGTCCCCACAGCTACGACGGCACCACCACCTCCACCACCACCAGCTCAGCAGCCAGGAGGTGTGCCCATCGATGGGGCACAGATGTTCGCCTTGATACAGGGCATGGTCGACGCCCAGAGGACGTCGGCAGAGGCCCAGAGAGTGCAGGCTGAGGCACATCAGGCCCAGACAGAGATGATGAGGGTGAACATGGAGAACGCTCATCAAGTGGCTCTCCAGGCTGTGGAGAGAGTTACTCAGCAGCAGCAGCGTCCTGATCAGCAACAACAGAGGCCGGGCACCATTGTGGACTTCAAGAGGATGATGCCTCGGGAGTTCAAGGGGACAGAAGGGATACTCTACGCCGATGATTGGCTAGAGGACATCGAGAGGAACTTGCGTTTGGCGCAGATTCCAGAGGCGCTCCAGATCGAGGCCGCTGGCAGCCAGATGTTCGATATTGCCTTGACATGGTTTCGCACGGAGCCGAGACTCTTGCGCGGGGGACTCACTTGGGAAGCTTTCAAGGAGCTCTTCAAGGAGAAGTTCTTTCCTGACGTTGCCCTGGGAGCTTTGGAGAGTCAGTTCCATGACTTAGCCCAGGGGAGCTCGTCCGTCGATGAGTATGCCGCGGAGTTTTCCCGCCTGAGCCGCTTCGCGCCATCGATGATTAGAGATCCGGGGGACAGGGCCCGGAAATTCAGAAAGGGGCTGACAAGAGAGATCAAGTCTCGCACGTCGGGACGTCGCACAGCTACCTATGAGGGCATATTGATGGATGCCCAAGTAGCCGAGGATGACTTGGACCTCAGACCCAAGAGGGGACGCGATGTTTCCGGGGGAGCAAACAGTAGTGCGGGACCAGGCAAGCGTCCACACTTTCAGCAGCAGCAGAGGCCCTTTCAGCAGCAGCATCAGGCACCAGTCCGAGGGCAGGTCCAGCAGCAACAGAGACAGAACCAGCCCGCCATCCAGTGTGCGTACTGCGGGAAGACAGGACATACCAGAGAGAACTGCAGGAAGAGGTTAGGCTCATGTTTGTACTACGGATCGACGACACACCAGCTGAAGGATTGCCCTACCATTCGGACTCGTCCAGGTCAGGGTGGAGCAGCCGCCCAGAGAGGACCAGGCAGGGTACCTACCGTACCAGGAGGCCAACAACAGAGGGGACCACTTCCACCCCAACATCAGAAGTTTGCCCAGCATCAGCAGCAGAGAGGTGCACCCCAGGGGCGAGCATACGCCATGGCAGTCGAGGAAATCGAGCCAGCAGGAGACTTGATCACAGGTTCGGTTCTTCTCGATTGTATTCCCGCATTTACCTTATTTGACTCTGGCGCTTCCCATAGTTTTGTGTCTGTATCATATGCACTTCGACATCATTTAGACACAGAACCATTAGCTAGGACTTGCAAGATCACGACTGGTGGAGGTATTATCCTAGTCCGTGATCACTGCAAGGACCGGAGAGTATCAGTAGGAGGCCGAGAGTTGAGCGTGAGCTTACTTGTCATGCCACTTCCGGGGTACGATATTGTACTCGGAATGGACTGGTTGAGTAGGCATCATGCTACTATAGATTGTTATAGAGGCAGAGTATTGTTTAGACCACCAGGAGAGCCGGAATTTGAGGTCGTCAGAGAAGCAGCGGAACAGAGCAGGAGCACATTTTGTGGAGCCAGGACGGAAGAAGAGGAGTTGCCACATCCTCTGATAGCGGAGTTCCTGGATGTATTTCCAGAAGAGTTGCCAGGCTTGCCACCAGACAGAGATGTTGAATTCTCTATAGACTTGGTTCCAGGAGCGGAGCCCATTTCACAACATGTCTATAGAGTCAACAACAGCGAGCTGGCAGAACTGAAGAAGCAAGTTGAGGAGCTGCAGGACAAAGGCTTCATCAAATCCAGTTCATCACCATGGGGAGCTCCGGTATTGTTCGTACCGAAGAAGGACGGCACGGTGCGCATGTGCATTGATTATAGAGCTTTGAACAATATCACTATCAAGAACAAGTACCCGCTGCCGAGGATAGATGATCTTTTCGATCAGTTGAGCGGTGCGAGGGTGTTTTCAAAGATTGATTTGAGGTCAGGCTATCACCAGGTGAAGGTGAAGAAAGAAGACACGCCAAAGACAGCTTTTCGGACCAGATACGGCCAGTTTGAGTTCATGGTAATGCCATTTGGTTTAACCAATGCACCGGCAGTATTCATGAACCTGATGAACAAGGTGTTCCACCAGTACCTTGACAAGTTCGTGGTGGTGTTCATCGACGATATTCTGGTGTATTCCAAGACACCGGAGGAGCACGAAGAGCATCTGAGATTGGTCTTAGAGACTCTCAGGAAGGAGAAGTTGTACGGGAAACTCTCTAAGTGTGAATTCTTCCTTGACAAGGTCGAATTTCTTGGGCATGTGGTATCGGGTGACGGAATCTCGGTTAACCCACAGAAGATCGAGGCAGTGGAGTCATGGGCTACCCCCAGTTCGGTAGCTGAGATCAGAAGTTTTCTCGGGCTAGCAGGATACTACAGGAGGTTTGTACAAGACTTCTCCAAGATTGCAGCGCCGATGACCAGACTGACTAGGAAGGATGTGGATTTTGTGTGGACGGAGGAGTGCCAGGCTGCATTTGACGAGCTGAAGAAGAGGTTGACGACAGCTCCAATTTTGACGCTGCCATCAGGTACAGGTGGTTTTACCATCTACAGTGATGCTTCAGGGAAGGGTCTGGGATGTGTTCTTCAACAGCACGGGAAGGTAATTGCCTATGCTTCCAGGCAGTTACGCCCTCATGAAAAGAATTATCCCACCCACGATTTAGAGTTGGCAGCAGTTATCTTCGCTCTAAAGCTGTGGAAACATTACCTGTACGGAGAGCGTGTGGAGATCTTCACAGACCACAAGAGCTTGAAGTACGTGTTCACACAGAAGGAGCTGAACATGAGGCAGAGGAGGTGGTTAGAGTTGATGAAGGACTTTGACATCTCATTGCAGTACCATCCAGGGAAGGCTAACGTAGTCGCCGATGCCTTGAGCAGGTATCCGACGGCTATGTACTTGACTACTGATAGACATTTGTTGGCTGATTTGGAGAGTTTGGAGATTGAAGTGTTAGTTCCCGGTACAGAGATTCAGATGTGGGGATTGCAGATACAGTCCGAACTGATGGACAGGATCAGAGCTGCGCAGTACGATGATGAGGCTCTGAGGAGTATCAGGGCACAGGTTCAGATGGGATTGTCGGACGACTTTACTATCGCAGATGATGGTTCCTTACGGCACGGCACGAGGATGTGTGTGCCGAGCGGGGAGCTGCGCGAGGAGGTTTTACAGGAGGCACACCGCTCTCAGTACTCGATGCATCCCGGTGCCAACAAGATGTATCGAGACTTGAGAGAGCATGTATGGTGGTATGGAATGAAGCGTGAGGTAGCACGCTTCGTATCTCGGTGTCTAGTGTGCCAGCAGGTAAAGGCGGACCGGCAGAGGCCAGGAGGTTTGCTTCAACCTTTACCGATCCCAGAGTGGAAGTGGGAGCACGTGACCATGGATTTCGTTTCAGGGCTTCCACGTTCTCCAGGAGGGAAAGACGCGATTTGGGTCATCGTGGACAGGTTGACCAAATCAGCCCATTTCTTACCTTTCAAAGTGGGCACGTCGACAGAGAAGCTAGCAGAGATGTACGTGCGACAGATTGTTAGGATTCATGGAGTTCCTGTGAGCATCGTCTCAGATCGGGATAGTCGTTTCACTTCCCACTTCTGGAGGAGTCTGCAGGCTAGCTTGGGCACTCAGCTCAAGTTCAGTACCGCATATCACCCCCAGACAGACGGGCAGTCTGAGAGGACTATTCAGACTCTCGAGGATATGCTACGCACTTGCGTTTTAGATCTCGGAGGTTCTTGGGAGGATCATCTGCACCTGGTAGAGTTCGCTTACAACAACAGCTACCAGGCCAGCATCGAGATGTCACCATTTGAGGCTCTTTATGGACGGAGGTGTCGTACACCGCTATCGTGGGACGACGTTGGAGAGAGAGCCTTGCTAGGACCAGAAATGGTCGTGGATGCAGCAGAAAAGGTGAAACTCATCAGAGACAGACTGCGAGTGGCGCAGGACAGACAGCGGCATTGGGCCGACAGCCACCGTAGACCCCTTGAGTTTCAGGTATAGATTGTTGTTTTCTGGTTGTGTTTGTTTGTTTGTTTAGACTGCGTGTTGAGACTGTTTTGTGTTAGGTTGGCGATCTAGTATTCCTACGGATTTCTCCGATGCGTGGAACGATTCGTTTTGGCAGAGGCGGGAAGCTTAGCCCACGCTACATCGGACCCTTCGGTATTCTGGCGAGGGTAGGTGCAGTGGCATATAGACTGGACTTGCCGCCTGCATTGGAGGGAGTGCATAATGTGTTTCACGTGTCGCAGCTGAGACGGTACGTGGCCGACCCTAGTCACGTACTTGATCACTCAGAGATTGAGGTTGGTCCGACGCTCAGCTACCCTGAGCAGCCCGTAGAGATCTTGGACCGCAGAGAGAAGGTGTTGCGGAACCAAACTATTCCTTTGGTTCGTGTTGCATGGAGACACCACTCTCCAGGGGAGTCGACCTGGGAGAGAGAAGACGAAATGCGCGAGCAATACCCTTATCTCTTCCAGACTTGAGGTATATTTCCTTTTCTGAATTCATTCTTGTTGTAGTTCAGTCCAATTTCGAGGACGAAATTTCTTTTAGGAGGGTAGACTTGTCACTACCACTTTTCCATGTAAGGGTATTTCTGTAATTTAACTACTTAAATAATTATGTATTTAATTAATTGCTGAGTTTTATAAGTAATTATATATTGTTAATAATATTTAGTTTTAGGTCTAACCCTAGAAATCCATTAGGACAACCCTAATGGGTAAACCCTAGTTAGAAAACCCTATTCTAGCAAAACCCTAGAATTTAAAAAATTAGGGTGAACCCTCAAAACCCTAGACTGGCTAAACCTTAGTTAATTAGGTTCTACATGACCTAATCTAGGGGTTAAACCTAGGCTATACACTAGAAACCCTAACTGGGCCTTAATATATAAGAGGAACCCTCTCATTCTTCATGTAGAAGAGGAAAACCCTAGCCTCCACCAGAGAAAAACCAATCCTCCACCCCATTTTCGAGATTCAACCTAGGGCTCCCATTTTCTCCTCCTTCAAAGCAAGAGAAGAAGAGCCTCGTTGAAGAAACCTTCCCTGCAGGTGAGAACCCTAATTTTCTTCATTAAATTTCTGTGTACAGATGATAATGGCCATTAGGAACCCCCAAATGCTGTGTGTAGTTCGATTTTAGGGTTTTTGGATTAGGTTGGTGACCCGCATGGGGTTTTCCCCAAATTCTTCATGAACCCTAACCCTAGGTTTTGAGTGTAGACTGATTTTTGCACCTCACGGATGAGAGTAGATTCGAATTTTAGGGTTTTCCCACTGTACACAGTCGGGTGATTTGTAAACCTGTGTACAGTCGGGTGTATGAACAGTTATGTGATGTTTAAATATTATTAGGAATTTACCTATCTAACTTATTTATATTCTGTATAATTGATATATGAATCTGAATGCATACATATGTATTGTGTGTTTTGGGGGCATTCATTGTGCAGTGAGATTGGGGAAAAAACAGGGTGCAGTCGGGCTTTGATGTAGGTATTAGTAGAGGGGAGTATTACCTGTGTGTGTAGTGTCCTAGTGTAACTGTGTGTACATGTAATTATGTATCAGTATACATTAGAAGGTCTGTGCAGAACTGTGTATCAGATTTAGAGAGGGGTGTGTGTACTGTGTCCAGGTATCAGTGAGCCTGAGAGAGCAACTGTGTGTGCCCAGGTTTTATTCTTCCAAATCTGTGTGTAGGTTTATGTGTGTGCAGTGGATTGGTGTTGTGAGCAGTGAGTGTAAACATCCCAAAACCTATGCATATTAGTGTCCAGATAGGGGTGTGGGTGTATACTGCTAGATATGTATCAGTGTGGAGTTTAGAGTATCAGTAGGTTTTGGGGGAATAATGTATCTGTGTGTGTGCAAGGGCAAGTATATACAGAGTGAACTAAAATCCTAGGGAAGTATCAGTGAGATGGGGGTGTAAGCTAACAGTGTGTGTGCCCAGGTTATTTCCATCTCCTGTGTGTGTGTGTAATGTAATATATACCAGTGTATTGAATTGGAAGGGGGAAAGACTTGTGTCAGTGAAACCAATGTGACAGTGTGCTAAAACCTGGGTGTTCAGTGAGCAGTATGGGAAATTGTATATGGCTGTGCTGTGTACCTACTGGGGGAAAGGAAACAGTGTGTGAGTGTGCATACTGTCAGTTTAGTGTGTCTGTGTGTAGTCATTGCTGTGAGGTAATACTGTGTATCTTAGTGTTCTTGTGGCTGTGTTGTATGCAGTTGTGTGTGCTTGTGAGTTGAGGTAGCTAGGATTTTTATGTGTGGCTGTGTGTGTAGAGGAGGGAGAATACAGTGAGGTATCTCAGTGGACAGAATGTTTAGGTATTGGTTAGATATGTTCCTGTGTAGCAGTGTCTACTTGTGTGTGTATGTAGGATAGTGTTGGTGTAGGGTGTCTCAGTTAATTAGGACTGTGTGAGATGAGTGCCTGTGTGTCTTAGTGTCTAGTAATTAGGTGTGGTGCATTCAATGTAGGAGTACCAATTCAATGTGGGAGCAAATGCTGTGTATCAGTACACAGTAGTGTGCTAACTGTGTACCAGTGCACAGTATGTACTAGTTAGGTGCAGTAGTGTGTAGTGTATTGTGTATCAGATTTGGGGTGAACCTGTGTCCAGTAATTAGGGTGTCAGACAGTGTGTGAGTGAGTGAAATCCCTAGTTATGTGGGAGTGTGTTGTGAGGTATTAGTATAATGTAATGGGGTAGGTATCAAGTCCTAGGTGACGTATTAGTTATAGCTTAATACAAGTATTATTATAAGTCATATATCTAGTATTATGAGTCACCACATAGTCTATATAGCTATATGATACCTAGTGACTAGATACTCATGAGATGGACCTAGAAACCTAGTCACAACCTAGTTTTAACTAGTATTAGTTAAAAATAGCTAGTGAACCTAGAAGCAAGGTATTAACTAGTTTTGACCAAAAACCTAGAATTGACTTGGTTGGACCTAGTATTGACCAGAAAACCTTAGACATGGCCTAGAAACCTCGTTTTTAAATTGTTAAGCATGTTATTCTTTTAATTCATTAATTAACATTGAATTTCCATAAATAGGTCATTGTGATTCCATTTTGGACCTCGCTCCTTACATTCTGCTCAGGACCACAGGCGAGTACATTCTCTGACAGTTTTTATGGTTGATTACTTCTATAAATTGTAGTGTATTTCATACTTGATTCCGACACTATGGATACACGGGTTAGCACCCTAGATCCCCATCATGAGGAGTCGTGATTGGAATCCATCGTGCTAGCTGGGGGATGGGGAACTATTAGTAGATTATGTGATCATATCCACCCTTACCATGCATCATAGCTCACCCCACATCTCACGTCGGGTGCGGCCTGACCATCATCATGCCTCATAGCTGTTATATATGATTAGCCTGACCATTATCATGCATCATAGCTAACCAAATGGTTAGCCTGACCTTCAAGAATCATAGCTAATCATATATAACCAGCCTGATCCAGTCCCAAGCCGATCACATAATAAACTAATATTTCAAACACTTAACTAGATGTTTTATCTTTATTCAGACTTACTTGTTCTAGCATTCACTATTTATTGCTCATTGCTAGATACTTATTGTCTATTTCATTTCTTCGGTACTTCACATGTTCAGCTTTTATTTCCATCTTGTATCTCTTACACTGTTTATAGATTTTGTCAATTTAATGAAACTGCTGTTAGTGCTTGTGCTTCGCTCCAATCCTGACTGGATAACAACATTTTCAGAGAACCTGGAGGACTTTTGCCCTACTCATTACGGTCCAGGAATAGAGGAGGATTTCACCCCAGAAATCCCAGAGGAGGTGCCTATCCTAGAGGAGAACTTGCCTGCCCATGCTTAGATTATTTTCTGCATTATTATTCTAGACTGAGACTGAGACTGTGATGTATTTATTTTATTTGTGACTTTGTGAGGTCATTTAGACCCAGGTTTTGAGTTGAACTTCTTGTGGTTGGTTTTAAATAGAACTCTTTTCAATTCTCATCGTGCCATTATGTTTATAGTTGTGATTGAGTATATTATAGATGTGATTTATTTATCAAATGTCCGCCGTACGGAGTTGAGACTATTGACAGGATGTGCTATATTTGTGACCTAGACAGCGTTCTACCGCCGATGCTGCGGCGTAGGCTGGACGTACCCACGACTCATGCCCAAATTCCGGGTGCGGGTCGTGACAGTCCTGCAGCTCCTCAACTTGCTTCTTCAGTTCTGCCAGCTCGCTGTTGTTGACTCTATAGACATGTTGTAAAATGGGCTCCGCTCCTGGAACCAAGTCTATAGAGAATTCAACATCTCTGTCTGGCGGCAAACCTGGCAACTCTTCTGGAAATACATCCAGGAACTCCGCTATCAGAGGATGTAGCAACTCCTCTTCTTCTGCCCTGGCTCCGCAAAATGTGCTCCTGCTCTGTTCCGTTGCTCCTCTGACGACCTCAAACTCCGGCTCTCCTGGTGGTCTAAACAATACTCTGCCTCCATAACAATCTATAGTAGCATGATGCCTACTCAACCAGTCCATTCCGAGTACAATGTCGTACCCTGGAAGTGGCATGACGAGTAAGCTCACGCTCAACTCTCGGCCTCCTACTGATACTCTCCGGTCCTTGCAGTGATCACGGACTAGGATAATACCTCCACCAGTCATGATCTTGCAAGTCCTAGCTAATGGTTCTGTGTCTAAATGATGTCGAAGTGCATATGATACAGACACAAAACTATGGGAAGCGCCAGAGTCGAATAAGGTAAATGCAGGAATACAATCGAGAAGAACCGAACCTGTGATCAAGTCTCCTGCTGGCTCGATCTCCTCGACTGCCATGGCGTATGCTCGCCCCTGGGGTGCACCTCTCTGCTGCTGATGATGGGCGAACTTCTGATGTTGTGGTGGAAGTGGTCCCCTCTGTTGTTGGCCTCCTGGTGCGGTAGGCACCCTGTCTGATCCTCTCTGGGCGGCTGCTCCACCCTGACCTGGACGAAAGGTAGGACAATCCTTCAGCTGGTGTGTCATCGATCCACAGGATAGACATGAGCCCAATCTCTTCCTGCAGATATCTCTAGTATGTCCCATCTTCCCGCAGTACGCACACTGGATAGCGGGCTGGTTCTGTCTCTGTTGCTGCTGCTGGACCTGCCCTCGGGCTGGTGCCTGATGCTGCTGCTGAAAGGGTCTCTGCTGTTGCTGCTAAAGTGTGGTCGCTTGCCCGGTCCCGTACTACTGTTTGCTCCTCCGGAACCATCGCGTCCCCTCTTGGGCCTGAGGCCCAAGTCGTCCTCGGCTACTTGGGCATCCATCAATATGCCCTCGTAGGTAGCTGTGCGATGTCCCGACGTGCGAGACTTGATCTCCCTTGTCAGCCCCTTTCTGAATTTCCGGGCCCTGTCCCCCGGATCTCTAATCATCGATGGCGCGAAGCGGCTCAGGCGGGAAAACTCCGCGGCATACTCGTCGACGGACGAGCTCCCCTGGGCTAAGTCATGGAACTGACTCTCCAAAGCTCCCAGGGCGACATCAGGAAAGAACTTTTCTTTGAAGAGCTCCTTGAAAGCTTCCCAAGTGAGTCCCCTGCGCAAGAGTCTCGGCTCCGTGCGAAACCATGTCAAGGCAATATCGAACATCTGGCTGCCAGCGGCCTCGATCTGGAGCGCCTCTGGAAGCTGTGCCAAACGCAAGTTTCTCTCGATGTCCTCTAGCCAATCATCGGCATAGAGTATCCCTTCTGTCCCCTTGAACTTCCGAGGCATCATCCTCTTGAAGTCCACAATGGTGCCCGGCCTCTGGTGGTGCTGATCAGGACGCTGCTGCTGTTGAGTGACTCTCTCCACAGCCTGGAGAGCCACTTGGTGAGCATTCACCATGTTCACCCTCATCATCTCTGTCTGGGCCTGATGTGCCTCAGCCTGCACTCTCTGGGCCTCTGCCGACGTCCTCTGGGCATCGACCATGCCCTGAATCAAGGCGAATATCTGTGCTCCATCGACGGGCACACCTCCTGGATGCTGAGCTGGTGGTGGTGGTGCCGTCGTAGCTGTGGGGACCCTCTGAACTGGTGGTGGAGGACCCCCGAATGCTGCAGACACTCCCATATGTACTGGAGATGTAGGAGGTGCTGCGGATGTCGGTCCGGCAGGGCGAGAGGTGGCAGACCTCTCTGAATCTGCTGCTCCGAGTCTCTGGGACCTTCTTGGCGGCATCCTGAAGACATATCGAAAGAATCAATTAAAGTAATAAACACGATATCATCAAGGAAGGACAGAAATTTTCTAAAGGAAAAATCAGTAAGAGTAGTATCATAAGAATTCAGAATTTTCTAATTGTGATTGAGCATATCTTCGGCCTAATTCCTATTTCCTAAAACAGGCTCGTAGTAATACTCTAAGAGAGCACCACTACGATATCGCTCTAATGCGGTTCTAGGACTCGACTACTGACCTGTATGGGCCACCACTAAAACGTGTCACGACCCGCACCCGGAATTTGGGCATGAGTCGTGGGTACGTCCAGCCTACGCCGCAGCATCGGCGGTAGAACGCTGTCTAGGTCTCAACATATAATATCCTGTCAATAGTCTCAGCTCCGCACGGAGGACAATGATAAATATCCACGGTTCTATAATATACTCAATCACAAGCTATAAGAAATAATGGCACGATGAGAATAGAAAAGAGTTCTATAAAAACCAACCACAACAAGTCCAACTCAAATCCTGGGTCTAAATGACCTCACAAAATCACAAAATAATAAATACAACTCAGTCTCAGTCTAAAACAATAAATACAGAAAAATAATCTAAGAACAGCCAGGTACATTCTCCTCTAGGCTAGGCAACTCCTCTGGGGTTTCTGGAGTGAAATCACCCTCTAATCCTGGGCCGTAATGAGTGGGGCAAAGATCCTCCAGGTCCTCTGAAAAATGTTATCCAGTCAGGATTGGAGCGAAGCACAAGCACTAACAGCAGTTTCATTAAATTGACAAAATCTATAAACAGTGTAAGAGATACAAGATGGAAATAAATGCTGAAAATGAGAAGTACAGGAGAAAATGAAATAGACAATAGAGCATCTAGCAATGAACAATAAACAGTGAATGCTAGAACAAGTAAATCTGAATAAAGATAAACATCTAACTAAGTGTTTGAAATATTAGTTTATTATGTGATCGGCTTGGGACTAGATCAGGCTGGTTATATATGATTAGCTATGATTCTTGAAGGTCAGGCTAACCATATGGTTAGCTATGATGCATGATAATGGTCAGGCTAATCATATATAACAGCTATGAAGCATGATGATGGTCAGGCCGCACCCGACGTGAGAAGTGGGGTGAGCTATGATGCATGGTAAGGATTTGGATATGATCACATAATCTACTAATAGTTCCCCATCCCCAGCTAGCACGGTGGATTCCAATCATGACTCCTCATGATGGGGATCTAGGGTGCTAACTCGTGTATCCACAGTGTCGGAATCAAGTATGTAATACACTACAATTTATAGAAGTAATCAACAATGAAAACTGTCAGAGAATGTACTCGCCTGTGGTCCTGAGCAAGGTGTGAGGATCAATGTCCAAAGTGGGATCACAATGACCTATATATATAAGATATTAATGTCAAAATAATGTCCTTGAATGATAATTAGGTAAAAATATAAGTAAGTGTTTCCTAGGTCTGAATAGTAATTTCTTGGTAGTATCAGTCTACACCTAGGTTTCTAGGTTGATTTCCAGGCTATACTAGTTGATACTAGGTTGTGACTAGGTTTCTAGGTCCATCTCATGAGTATCTAGTTACTAGGTATCATATAGCTATATAGACTATATAGTGACTCGTAATACTATATATGACTTATAAATACACTTGTATTAAGCTATAACTAATATCTCACCTAGGACCTTACACTGGCTGAACTACACCTCAAACACACATGTGCACAGACATAGGTTCACTCAGTGGAACTCACTGATATCTGACACTCATAGACACACGTATATGAACTCTTCACTGAACTCATACACACACATGGATCCTCATACACAGGCACACTCACCCATAATCACACTTATTACCTAGACACACCTAGGCAAGACACACCTACTAATACTGACTGATACACAGTCCTATTTCTTAGCTAAGACCCAGGAATTCACTCACAGGATACACACAAGGCTATACACTGATACCTATTGATACTCACAGGTTCTAGGTACAGATGATCAGCACAGGCACTCTGCTTTCTCACATACAGGGATACACTGAATTCCTTACACATTTCCTCAAATGGTGCACTGCCTAGCACTGTATACTGATATCAATACAAACTCTAGTCTAAAGCTAACACTCACTACACCTCCCCCTCACTGAGGCATAGTTCAAAGAGAGTACACCAAAAGCTAACAAATGCATTGGTCCAAGATATTGATTTAATGAGCCATTCACAGTTTCATAGTCTGGAATTGTTCAGACTTGCACATACATGGCTTAAACTTTGAGACAAGCAATATGGCTACTGGCAGGATCAATAGGCAACCATCAAACAAATTATAACTGATACTCAACTAAATACAACACAGTGCTCCACCTAGCTAATACACAACTACACATATACACTGGAACTGATACACTACATACACCCACACACACAATTCCCTGATACACTGCTATACATACTGACACAGTTAACACACAGATATATATCTGAACAAGGACACACACACACACACATATACATATAGCTAGGCTCATGCACAGCAATTGACTGCTCCCACAAGGAACTAAACTCACACTAAACAACTTACTGAACCAAGTACTCAGTCACATTTTTTTAACCCATGGTGTCTCACTGCACAGTAACTAAACTGACTGAGACATTCTCACATACACCATTCACTGCACAGACCTGGGAAATCACTCACACATACTGCTACACACTGCTCTCTCTCTCTCCCTCACTCATACACACACAGGGACTAGGTTCTAGGATACACACTATACAGATTTTCCTCCCCTCTCTCAGAGTTTCCTGATACACATGATCCCACACAGCTAACACACGAGCATGTGCACCCATACTAACTTTCAGGTAACCCAATGTATATGCATACTGAGGTTACACATCCAACATCAAAAACCTTAAACCCAACTGATACAAAACACACAGCAGTTACATAATTAACCCATAGGCAACCCACTCTCTGCACAGGAATACCTTTCCCCCAAAACTGGCTGCTCAGTTTCCCTCAAACCCGACTGTACACAGGGAAGATCCCTCACAGTGCACACACACAGTAAAGGCCCCGACTGTGCACAGGAATTCTTCGCCCACAGTGCATTCTCCCCCAAACATACAACTCATCTACATACATAAGCATATATATATATATCAAAACCCATACAAGATATCTATGTATATAGATTTATGTATATCAAACATGCAGAATTTAAATAAGTTAGATAGGTAAGTTCCTAATAACATTTCATCATACATATGTAGGGCATAAACGAAATCACATACAACCCCTAAGTTCCCGATCAAAACCCTAAGAATCGAGTTCAACCTACACATGTGTGATGAAATCAATCTACAAACCAATACCTAGGGTTAGGGTTCCTGATAATTGGGGAAAACCCCATGTTGGTCACCAAAAACCCAATCCAAACCCTAAAATCAAAATCTAAACAATAGGGTGGGTTCCTAATGGCCATTAACATCTGAAAACAGGAATTTAATGAAGAAAAATGGGGTTTTACCTGCAGGGATGGTTTCTCCAATGGAAGTTCTTCCTTCCCAAGTTTCCTTGACCCAAGTTCCCTGCTTTCCTTGCTTTGGAGGAGGAGAAAATGGAAACCTAGGGCTAGATCTCGAAAATTGGGTGGGGAGATGGTTTCTCTTGTGGAGGCTAGGGTTTCCTTTTTCTCTACATGAAGAATAGCTTAGAAAGAGGCTTCCTTTTATATTAAAGCAAGTTTAGGGTTTCCATGCCTAGTCTTTTTAGGTTAAACCCCCTGGCCCTCTCATGTAGAACCTAATTAACTCAGGTTTAGGCCTTCTAGGGTTTGAGGTCCAAGCCTAAAATTAGAATTCTAGGGTTTCACTAGAACTGGTTTACAATTAGGGTTGACTCACTAGGGTCTGTCCTAATGAGTTCTAGGGTTTGACCTAAAACTAAACATTACTAATAATAATATAATTAGTTACAAAACTCAGCAATTAATTAAATTCATAATTATTCAAAATGGTGAATTTACAAAAATGCCCTTGCTAGGAAAAGTGGTAGTGACAATATTAGCTATACTCACTAGGTTTTGAATTACCTTGGAATATCAAGGTAATGGGTCGATACCAAGGTATTGGGTTTGAGTATCGAGATTGGTGTGTGGTAGTGTGATACGCATTGGTGCAAGGCCAAGGTATCCAAATTGCATTGAATAGTTAAGATACTATATATATTGACTTGTATTATATATATATATATATATATATATATATATATATATATATATATATATATATATATATATATATATATATATATATATATATATTACTATTTTTATATTCAAAACTTGTGTATTTTAGGATACGGCTTTTTGAGTGTCTCTTAGTATATTAGATTAGCTAGTGTAGTTTTGTTTCATAGTGTATTGACCTAGTATCCTAGTGTTAGACTCTTACAAACTAGAATTAGTCGATTTGACTTAGAAATGGCTTTATGACTTAGAATTGCATCATTTTAACTTATTTTTATTTCAGAAACTTGTTTTGATGCAACATACCATATATAGGTCTGTGTGACACCAGCTTGGGCATCAAGAGATACACCTTGCTCAGGACTTCAGGCGAGTACATTCTCTGACAGTTTTTATTATGTTGATTATTACTATGATTCTAGTTGTAGTGTATGCTTGATTCTGACACTGTGGATACACGGGCTAGTATCATAGATACCTGTCATGAGGAGTCATGATTGGAATCCATCGTCCTAGCTGGGGACAGAAAAATATTAGCAAGATTATGTGATCATACCCCACTTAACATGCATCATAGCTCACCCCACATATCACGTAGGGTGTAGCCTGACCATTTACATGCCTCATAGCCTGTTATATATGATTAGCCTGACTATTGCTCGCATCATAGCTAACCAGATGGTTAGCCTAACCTCACATGTATCATAGCCAATCATATATAACAAGCTTGATCTAGTCCTAAGCCGATCACATATCAAACTGATATTTCATAACACTTAGCTAGAATTTCTATTCTTTATTCCAGTTCACTCATTTTTAGCATTCACATATATATGTTCATTGATATTTAGTACTATTATTGATTACATATCTCTCCAGTATTCCTTATTTTCTAGTATTTCTTCATCATGTATTTCCTTACACTGTCTTATAGTTTTTGTCAATATAATTGGAACTGTTGTTTAGTGTTTGTACTTCGCTTCAATCATGACTAGATAATATTTTTCAGAGGAACTTGAGGATTTCTGTCCTACTCACTATGGTCCAGGAGTAGAGGGAGACTACATACCGGAGATTCCAGAGGAGTCACTCTCCTTAGAGGAGACACCACCCGCAGTCGTTTAGACAGCTTCTTCGTCTAGTTATCTATGTATTAAATTGTTCTAAACATGAGATTTGGATTGTATTATGTTGAGACTATTTATGTTGGGATATCTAGACTCTAGATTATTGTTGTATTTGGGTAGTGTGCTTGACTTTTGTCAGAACTTCTTTATCTTTTATATCTTATCGTGTTATTTACTTTCCTATAGTTATTGTGGTTGAGTATCATATGTTCAGAGGATCATTATGCATATTCATTATTCTCCTTATGGAGTTGAGATCATTGACAGGTTATTTTATGAGTTATGTTTGGTAGTCTTGAGACCTAGACAATATTCTACTGCCGATGCTACGGTGTAGGCTGGACGTACCCACGGCTCATGTCTAAATTATATATGAGGGTCGTGACATATACTGTAGTATACCATCGGTATGTCGTCCCAAGTAGGCAAAAAGTTACTGGAAAACAAAGTTTCACAAATCGGTATACCGTCGGCACAACCCAGTATGTCGTCGGTATGTCGCACAAGACGAATATCTAACATTGTCGGCAAGATCGGTATACCGCCAGCACAACCTAGTACACCGTCGGTATGCCGATAGGGTTCACATAAAAATATCTAGAAATAAAGTCGGTCAAAATCAGTATACCATCGATATACTGTACTATACCGTTGGTATGCAGGTTTCCAAGAATAAACATGGTTAAATCAAGTCTGATTTCTGGGACCCAAATCAACCCAAAAAATGACCAGTACCAAGTTTAACAAGAGGTCAAGTCTAGGGTAAGTCACATATCATAATATGGACAAAAACTCACGGTCACAACTGAGACGGTCACTAAGCTACTGATTTACCAAAAAGGGACAAAACGAGATTCTACCAGAAAATAAAACTGAGATGGTCACTAAGCTAAAAATCACGATATAATTACTAATAGTAAAGCAAATCTAAGAAAAATAAAAATAACCAAGCTCCAGGAAAGTAAAATGACTAGAAGTAAAAGAATTTTACGAAATTGGCAAGATGTACTTGCCTAACGCGAGCTCCCGCCTAATCTTCTAGTCCACCACTATGAAGGAGTTCAGAAACCACACTCCAGGTCTCAAGACCACGCTTCCAAGCTTGAGAGAGAGATGAAGAAGAAAGGAGAGAAATAAAAAGAGGAAATGAAATATATCGAGTACTATTTATAGAGAAATATCACAAAAATATCTCAAAAAATATCTCAAAAATATCTCGAAAGTGAAACAAATATTTGTCGAGCAGTATACCGTCGGTTTACCGGTCAAGTAGTAAAGTTTCAATTTTTAAGAATTTTTGGGCTTCCTCGAGATCCAATAAAATATAATAATTAGCACAAAATACGTATCCGCATAAAATACGAATACTGTGAGACGAATCTCATAACAAGGGATGGGACATGCTTTTGCAATGGAGATGGATGACACAGAGCAGGAGATTGATGTTATAGAAAGTATTACCATTGTTTCTACTTTTTCTGATGTGACATCATTTGATACGGGATCCACACACTAGTTCATATCTTCTAGTTTTGTTGCCAAGCACAACATTGCCACTACACCCTTATTTAGTTGTATTAGAATTCTTACTAGGGGAGGAGTTTTACCTGTTAGTCGTGTTTGTAGATTTTGTTTTGTAGTCATTTACAGTAGGGAGATGAAGGCTCGACTCTTAGTCTTTTCCATGCCAAACTTTGATGTTGTCCTTGGGATGGACTGGCTAAGCAAGTACTACGCTTTCTTCGACTGCTATGGAGGAAGCATTCTCTTTAGTGCACCAGGCCAGTCAGAGCTTGAGTTTGTACGAGGATTCATGGAGATACATGATGGTTGTAAAAGCATAAAAAATATGCTGGGGAATTATACGCGTAAAAAGCCCCAACATGCATGAAGCCCGCGTACAGCAGAGCTTCAACGCTATATAGCGTAAAACAGAGCTCTAAAATAACCCGCATAAAGCAGTACTTCCAAACTGTTGTGGCGTAAAAAGGTTACTACATCGCCATTTTGATGTAAAATATGTCTGCTTTTAATGCAGCGTGAAGTTGTATGAGGAACTCTTCGTATTCCTCAAATGAACCTGTCAGACAAAATAGTGAACCTGACTCCTGACAAAGAGTACTGTACGACGATCAAGAGGATGGCTGTAATGATGATTCTGCACAGAGACCCAGGCTATCGTTTAGTGACATAATCCTTGATATAAGACGTTGTTTACGCATTCAAGGAATACGCTGCCTATTCTACACAGGCGAAGATAAGCTTTTACGCTTAAGATGAGATGAAACCAGACGCCACGTCAAAAGCTGTTCTTCGTACAGAACTCGAGGCACGTCTCTGCAGTTAATGCGCAAGATGGGGGGCAGATCTCTGTATTTAATGCACGGGATTTGGTTCTACTTTTGATGACTGGGAGAGCTAAAATTAAAGCTAATACGCTCACGTCACCATCCCTGTATTTTACGCCAATCAGGATATTTTTAACTATAGGAGCACACCATATGCTATCTCCTTGAAATACGCCAACTCAGGCTATTTTCAAACTATAGGAGTACGTCGTATGCCATCTCCTCGAAATACGCCAACTCAGGCTATATTTGCAAAGGTACGTGTCAAGGCTACTTGGCCCAGAATACGCTCAAGACCTCAGTCAAGGAAGGATAATTGGCTAGTTTACGCTGGTTATCTACCTATGCAGAAGCAAGACAGCTACTTGGTTTTTACGCCGTCAAGACAGCTACTTGGCTTTTACGCCATCAAGGCAGCTACTTGGCTTTTGCGCCAACAAGATAACTATTTGGCTGTTACGCCAACGAGACAGTTACTTGGCTTTTATGCCAACCATCTCTATGCGAGGGCTAGTTACCTACGTGGCTTGCAGGCCGTGATCTTTGAAGCAGTTATACGCGTTACCTCATAATGGGACATACGTCACACGCAGATTCAGGAGATCATTCAAACGTGGGTAGCAGTTATCATAACTGCCGCATAAAGAGCGCTGCTCTCTGCACTGTTCGGCTTCTATACCTACTGGACAGTTACTGTGACTGAGCTCTATAAATAGAGATCCCTAGTCACAGAAGAAAAGGTCGGGCAGTGATAGTCGAAAAAGAGGTCAAGATCGGTCAGGATCAGAGAGATCAGAAAGAGAGCTCATACAGAGAGTGTTGATTGATAACTTTGGCAACAAGAGTTCAATCCCTCCTGCAGCCGTTGAAGCTCCTTCTTCTTCTTCTATAGCACTTCTTCGTCATCGTGTAGTCCAAGGGACAAAGTGATCGACCGCAGATCAGACTCCTATAGCAATATTTCCCCATAATCATTTTTGTTGTACTTAACATCCTCGTATAGGATTAATTGTACTTCTTTTTTCTTGTTTGTAAACAAAGAAAGGGTTTCGTATAAACCCAGTTTCATTTCTTTCGTTTATCATCAAACACAAGATAGCGACTCTGCTGGGGACTACTTTCTCTTCTGACGAGAAAGTCATTGCTCAACAGGATGTTGTATCCGTTAGAGCAACGAAGAAGACTTTGGTCGTCCAATTCGACCAATCTGCTTATGAAGACATGCTTCGCGCAGGGGTGGCTCTCATTCCCTCTCTATCTAGGACAATAGGAAGTTGCGTAAAGTATGGATGCCCCGAACATCCTCTACCCTTCCTGCAGGCTCTCTCTCTCCGACCAACAAGGTTGTGACATCACAACCCATACGCTCTGTGCATAAAAACCTGCCTCCCGTCTGTGATGTGGCAGACAAAGCTTCTGGCAATGCCTCAGTACCAATCCAGAAGTCCAGAACGCGCCCTGCGCGTTAAACTTTGTCTTCCGTCTCAGACATGGAAAACATAATTTCTGACAAGGACTCAGCACCAATTCAGAAATTTTAAACGCGCCCTGCGCGTAAAACTTCGTCTCCCGTCTCTGACGTGGCAGACATAATTTCTGACAAGGCCTCAGTGCCAATTTAGAAATTTCAAACGCGCCCTGCGTGTAAAAATGCATCTCCCATCTATAAGGAGGCAGATGTACCCTTGGATCACATGAAGGGAAAATGGGTGGCGAATCTCCCGATCTCTAGGCTTGTATGCCACCAAGAGAAAAAGTCGCCCGCTCTTCAAATTATGCGTAACGTTGGAGGCCGTTTGAAGACTTCTCCTATTTTACGCGAGTCTGTACAAAGCTCCAGATTACGCCAGGATAAGCCCGTCCGAGTAAAGAAGACCCATTTCACGGGAAAATACGCTCCTCAGAAGGATGATGGATCGTATGCTGCTCATATGGCCGAACTGCTATATTCTTATGGCAGAGAGAGTTATGGTTCCCAATCTCCACGTTCTCACTGATGTAAAAAGGTATAATAAGCCTTCTTCTTCTTCTTCTGTTAATCCCCCTGATTTGTGTAATTTCTTGATCCAGAAACACAAAGTCAGGGGTCAAAATCAAGGCTTAGTGCCTCTAACTACCAAGCATGGGGAGATCTTGTGGAAAGTAGCGTCAACATCTAATGTCGTCATGACATATGGGCCACATGAAGATTCTATCTTTATTGTTCCACCCGCTCGCGACGATCAGCATCAAATAATCTTCGTTCGAATGCGGAATAGACCGATTGTACAAGAAGATTCCCGCAAGACTGATGTTGGGAAAATCCAAATCCACAGATATAGCCCACAGGCTTTGAAGATTATATAGAATATGGGCTATGATTTGAAGTTGAAGCAAGGCCTCAATTATGGCAAAGGCAGACGAATACCGTTGCGTGGTGATCCTTGCTATCAACAAACTCATTTTAGGTTAGGGTATACCGCATCTCTTGCAAACTCAAAACCTCCAAAGTCCGATCCAGTAATACCAGAGACAGGTCCTTCTAAATCAACTTCTGTGGACAAAGGCAAAGAAGAAGAAGAACCAGACAACAAAATGTCTGGGGGTCATCTCCGTCGACAAAACAGAGCAGCATACAAAGCTGGGGGTAGAATTCCCTCTGTGTCCGAAGATGATGCAACTACGACCGTCTTCCCTGAAGACCGTACGACTCAGACATCGGGAGCCCGAAAGAAAAAGGGGACTTTCTCCTTCAATGATGATGACATCATTGAAATATTTACTATATTGATGAAGGAAAACAAGCTTCGGCTACCCAATATCAGATACCCTGAAAGGGCTGGCAAGGTCGATGACCCAGAATATTGCCTCTTTCATTGGTACATTCATCACCCCACAAAGGCATGCTATGTACTGAAAAGGAGAATCCAGGAGTTGATCGACGCCAAAGTCATCACTCTGCATTTATAAACGAGGAGACGATCAGGACAAATTGATCTCACTCCAACGTGGCAATTTGCTCCCTCAAGAAGTACTGGGTGAGGAGTACCTAAAGTCTCCCCAACGGAGCAACCTTCAGAAAATCACTCTCCAGTAAGTTTTTCAGACATCGGTTCACGTCCATATTACCTCTGAACTGTTGTCCAAACATTTCTTCCCCTAGCTGAGTTTTTGCCATGTCCAAGTGACCTCTGAGCAAACCTCCCAGGTTGTTGCTATCGATTAGTTCACGTCCATATTACCTCTGAACTACATCTTTTTCACTTTTCCCGACAGAGTAAATCCATCAGCAGAGTAAATGGTCACTTCCATATACCTCTGTCTGGTTTTTCTTTACCTCCTCAGAGTCATACCTTACCACATCCACATTGCCTCTGAGTAAAATATTTTCAGAACTTTTCCATGTCCACATTACCACTGAGAAAAGTTCTGCTCTTTGGCTTTCTACTATCACGTTCGCATAACCCCTGGTAGTGCTAGTCATTTCAGCTTATTATCTGTACTTAAAGTACGCTATGGGTAATAAGTCCACAACCTAAGAGTTTTGCCATGTCCATCTTACCTCTGAGCAAATATTCTGGCCCATCGACTTCCTACGGCCATTGATGGTGTCAGTCGTTTCAACTTGTCATCCATACTTAGCTTTAAAGTATGTCCATGATGATAAGTCCACTAAAATTCTTTCGCAGAGTTCTAAGCAGGTTATATTGTTACGCCTATTCAGCTAGGTTATATTCTTCGTGCAGATAGATGTTCGCCGTGGGAGATTGGTGCTCCTTGAGGTATGCCTTTCCCGGTGGCTTGTTCCCTTATCTGTCTTTTCCATCCAGTGCCCGCACTACGTCAGAAAATCTTCGTCTTCGATCTCTCTTCGCGACGGAAGTATAATGTTTCTCTCGGACATTTTTTAGCTATATTTTATCGATCTGCTTTGTCGCTTCACTCCGTCGCGAGCCTCCGGTCCGGCATGTCCTTACATGCCGCCACGGTGCCCGGCATAGCCGGTGGGGAGTTCGCTCGGCTTTCAGCTCTTCGCCCTCTTCACGATAGAATCGTACCCTCACTTCGGCGCCTTTCTTTCTAGCAAGAATCAACTTGGATAACGAAAAAGTCAAAAGATCATGGAGGAGTGTGCATCTTTATGTTGGGTGTTCTTCTGTCGTGCGACACGGTGGCTTATGTGCGACCTGTGGCCTACGTCTCCTATTTGTTCAGGGCGGGCGGCGTGAACTCTGATTCGATCCGGGTATTCAATCCCGCCGACGATCTTCCAGATCTTCAGGAAAGAGCAAGAATGAGTGCTGAAAGGAGTATCGAGGACGGCAAGGGCGACAGCCCACTTGAGCAATTTTCCATTCACCCATTCAATCTGATGAAGATGGGCAACTTTTATTTCTTATTCACAAATCCAACTCTGGGCAGATATATACCACCATCCCCAGTAGGGTCACAACTCAAGAGTTTGTCGTGTCCATCTCGCCTATGAACAAACATTATTGCTTATCAAAATGGCCAGTTCCTAAAAAGAAGTACTATGTCTAAACTAGACTTGTACTCCCCTCATCCCCAGCGGGATAACCCAAATATACAAATCAACTCTTGATTCTTCATCCCCAGCAAGCGCCTATGTGCAATATTTTCTTCTTCAAATTCTTGTAAAAGGCCATCATCCGTATCCAAGAGTCTCGGATACGCAATGGATGGTGGATCTTCAAAATCTCCCCAGCAGGAGCAATCCTCAGGTCTACTTGCACACTCCCGCAGTGACTATTCAAACCAATCTCGTTAGACGCTAGTCATGATCATATTTGCCTCTGAGCTATCGTCCCATCAATCTCCCCAGCGGAGCAATCCTTTGGTCTATCTTCATGTTTGGATAGACCACACTCAACGAATTACTCCTCAAATGAGTTATTCGGACATTAGTTTACGTCCATATTACCTCTGAACTGCTGTCATAATATTTCTCTCAGGATGAGTTTGTCATGTCCATATTACCTCTGAGCAAACCTTCCGAGTTTCGGCTATCGATTATCATGTCCATATTACCTTTGATATCGGTTGTCATCTCAACTTAGCACCCGTACTTAACTCTAAGTATGCTAGTGGTGTTAGGTACACAAAAACTGCCATGTCCATATTACCTCTGGCATGGCTTGTCTTAAACTTATTACTTGCACTCTCGTGCACAAGAAGTAATACGTCCACAAAAATCCTCCAGTGGGATGCCTGCAATGGAAATGAGATGTTCATGTTCATATTACCTCTGAACTATCCTCATTTTCCCCAGCAAAGAAAAAGTCAGGTCATGTTCATATTACATCTGACATATGTCTCTCCACCATCCCCACTAGAGTCATATTTTATAAGCATCCATCAGGGCTTGTCCCAAATCCATTACTTGCACTAACATGCGCAAAAATAATGGATCCACAAAAATCCCATAGCGGGATGTCCTCAACAAGACACAAAACCCATCATAGGGTTTATTTTGAACTTATTATTTGCACTTAACGTGCGTAACAAATAATAGGTCCACCAAAGATTCCTCAGTGGGATGTCCTCAACAAGCACGGTATTGTACTACGTCCATATTACCTCTAGTACGATATCCGAAGTTTACACAAACAATCATAAAGAAAGGGAGGGCCCTCATGTGATTGAAACCACATTCTCAAATGGCGCTTACAGATGAGCCAAGCCTAATAAAGTTTTGATAATGGCTCCTATCAACGGCAAATTCCCGAAGAAGTACTATGCTTGATCTCCTTTACTTAGCAGAGTATAGTGAAGATTCCATTCTAACGACAATACTTACAAGGGTTAGTTGGATCATATTCTATCAGGTACATATGACATCTGAATATATTTGTTTAACTAATTTGTAAATCTATCATGTTCATATTATCTCTGATAGTGTTTTGTATACAAATTTAGTTGGATTATATTCTGTTAGGTTCATATTACTCCTGAATAGATTTACATTCAGCCAAGCCTTAACGAAAGTATATCATGTTCATATTACCTCTGATATCACTTTCATCTTAGCCTATCATTTATATTCTAAAACGATGGGTCTACAAAGTCAAGAAGAAGTATCTTTATTATCTCTGTGAATAGCAAATTACAGAAGTAGCAAAAAGGTACATCATTGGGGAGGAGCAGTTAAATCACGAATCTATCGCGCCAAAGCAGCCATCCTCTCATTCCTGGAGTTCAAGGTGTTAGCACGAGCCCGTTCCAGCCTTGCCTTCTCATCGTTCAAGCGAGATAGTTCGGACCGAGCCTCAACAAAACCGGCGCGGATGACACCCGCATGTGTCAAGTTCTGCTGAGCTGTCTTCACTTGGCCCTCAAACACATCATGAACTACCGATGTCTTGAGAAGCCTCTCCCTTGCTTGAGCGAGTTCAGCTTCTAATTCTCGAACCCTCGCTTCATTTTTCTCATGTTCGGCCCGGCACTCAGTTAGCTGAGGAATAACCTCCACCAAGACTGCTTGCTCTTTATCCATCTCTTGCTGCTGTCCCTAGATGGATTTGTTTAGCAATTCTATCTGCTGAGCAAGTTCTGCAGTTAGGGAGTCATACTTAGCCTGAACCAGTGTCACGACCCACACCCGAAAAATCGAGCATGAGTCATGAGTACGTCCAGCCTACGCCACAGAATCGGTGGTAAAATGCTGTAAGGTCCATTCTAAGTCAACCAACTATCTATAACTCACAAAAATCTGACAATAACCTCTCCAAAAGGAGGGCAACCACGCAATATATATATAAATAATCCTCTCCAAAAGGAGGGCAACCATGCAATATATATAATCTCTCAATCACAATAACTAGGGGAAGAAATAAAGCACGATATGATATGAACAAAGAAACAGAACCAAAGAGAGCAAGACAATATCCAAAATACAGTCCAAGTCTATAATAGTCTACAACATCTCACAACAACAAAAGAATAAGTACAATTATCCAAATTAACCACTGGGAACAACCCAGGAAACCCACCTAGCTAACAAGGGCGCTAAAGGCGTCTCCTCGCAGGGCTCCTCCTCAGTCTCGGGGTCACAGCACTCGTCAACACCCGGCCCGTAGAACGTCGGGCAATAATCCTCAGGATCCTCTGAAAAAAATATGCCCAGTCAGGACTGGAGTGAAGTACATAACTCTGAAAGCAACTCCAAATACATGGTAAGGTGTATATGACGAGCAATAGAAAAATATACAAGATGCACAGGAAATAAATACATGCTGGAGCAGAATAAGTAGCTGCAAAGTAAACTGGAGAACAATACAAGTAGTGGAAAAGTAACTGCCATGACTACTAGCTAAGTGCCTTGAGCACAAGTTCGTTATGTGATCGACTTTGGTTGCATATAAAAAACACTACGATAACTCCGTTATACGTGAGTTGCATAACCGATATACACATGAATACTGTTTGGCT
The DNA here is from genome assembly GCA_036927795.1 of Iris macrosiphon. Classification (NCBI taxonomy): domain Eukaryota; kingdom Viridiplantae; phylum Streptophyta; class Magnoliopsida; order Asparagales; family Iridaceae; genus Iris; species Iris macrosiphon. Next base: position 75,136,103 of record JAYESA010000015.1, on the reverse strand, counting down.
TTGATCACATAACCAACTCCTACTCCCCTCCCCCACTAATACTCTTGGATCCAACCACAACACGCTATGTACATGATAATAGCTCGCGCACATGAAGGCGAGAGCACAAGAAGCACATGATAGCACATGAGAATCAATACCCAAAGCACATGATGAAATACACGTGATAGAGTACCGCTGAACACGGTAAGAGGGATAGCATCTCATGACGGGATCCACTAGTACCAGCGCGTATAATAATGTGTCAGAGTCAAGTATCACAGTTCTAGAACAGGTGATATAAATGTTATCATGAAATGGAAACTATCAGAGGTAGGTACTCGCCTGATGTCCTGAGCAACTGATGAGGATCGAGATCCGGACCGGGGTCACAAGAACCTATTACAAAAAGCAGAATTAAACAGGGTTCTAAGGAGCTAAACTGATATAAAATAATTAAAAACAGGCTTCTAGGGCTATTCTAGGTCGAACGGGTCAAACCGGTGAAATTCGGGTCAAAAGTCAACCCAGGGTCCAAAAAGTCAACTCTAGGTCAAAACTAGGTCAAACGTTGACTTTAACTGTCAACGGGGACAATTATTGTCAAAGCTAGGTCAAACTAGGGTGCCCCTGAAATTCTAGGTCAAACCGAGCTCACTAAGCTAGAAAACTCTCAAACTCGCCTCCTCGAGATACCGGGATACCCTCGGTATCCGATACCTCGCCCTAGGCCACGCACCCCGCCTAAACCCACTAAAACCTATGCTAGCACGCGTAAATATATACACATAAACATATAAAAATTACTCCAATACTATTCTTAGGCTATTGCTCAAATACCCCGCTCGAAACTCAATACCTTGGATATCTCAAGGTATCGAGATACCTTGGTATCTCAAGGTATTGAGATACCGCTCTAATACCCCTCAACTAGCTATCTAGTTAGCTAACTAAGTACCTAGATATATTCTTAGTTATTAATCTAGGCTAGAAAATATATATATAGCACATATATATATATATACACCTAGATATCTATATGCACATACATATATATTCACAACACATATACACATACCCATACATACCTTACCTTACCTATACATATATATATATAACTATATGTATATAGATATCTATACACTTAGATAGATATATATCTAATACCTAGCTACCTATCTATCTATCTAACTATTATCTATCTATCTATTGGTCTACGTATCTATCTAACTACATATTTATCCATCTATCTAATATCCATCTAACCATCTATCTATCTAGATATATCTATCTATCTAGTTATTTACCTATCTATCTATCTATCTAACAATCTAACTATCTATCTATTGATCTAATATCTATTAACCTATCACTCCCTCTACTACCCGCTGCTATGCAACGCGCTACATGCTGCTCTTGCTTGTGCTGCTGCTGTTGCTAGCTGAGACTGTTGCTGCTGCTTAGTTGTGCTGCTGCTGCTGCTGCTACATAAAACTGTTGCTGCTGCTGTGCACAGCACAGAAGCTGCTGCACAGTGCTGCTGCCCCCCCCCTTCGCACTCTCACACACTCACGACGACACACACACAAACACATATAGACACACACACCTATATATATATATATATATATATATATATATATACATATATATATATATATATATACATATACACACATACTTACATATATATATACACACTCTAACATATATACTAACACACACACAAACACTTATGTATATAAATACACACACACACAAATACATATACACGCACATATCTATATACATATATATATATATATATATACACACTTATCTATATATATATATACACATACAACTCATATATATTTACACATACACAATGATATATATATATATACATATACACACACGCACACTTATACATATACATATACATATACATATACATATATATATATATATATATATATATATATATATATATATATATATATATATATACACACTCACACTAATATACATACACAAGCACAAATATAGGTATATACACACACAAATATGCATACATACAACACATACCTATAAATATATATATATATAGACACACATACAAATATATATATATATATATATATATATATATATATATATATATATATATATATATATATATATATATAGACACATAAACACAAACACAACACAACACAACACACAACCACGCACACAACACTCTCCAATGCTCGCTCAACGGCCCCGACACGCACAAATACCTATAAATATATAAAATATAACCCGAGAACTCTAGCACACACGCCCCGAAGCTAAGCCAATGCGCGCATAAGCCCGAAACTAGGAACCCAAGTCGAAATGGTCGTTCGGTCATTTCGACGAACACGCGATGGTGCGGTTCGGAAAATCTCCTGAAAGGCACACCAAACCAACTCGGAATCGGCCCAAAATTTACCCACGGGTTCTAAACGATGTCTAGATCCTAAAAAAATGCTAACTCGTCGATTCTAGGCTCGTGGCAAAATGCGCACGCACTTAGAATCGACGACGACGAAAATCCCAAATTTGCCTGAAACGCCCGTTTCTCCGCGACACGACTTCCCGTGTCTTAACGGAGACACTCACTCACCCTCAAGACATCCGACAACGTCTACCTAGGTCCGTCTAACCTAGGGCATCACCCAAAATTAGGCCAAGTTCGGATTTTACCCAAAATTGACACAAAACCTAGTGTCAAAGTCTCCAAACTCAACCAAACTAGTTCCAACTTCCTCCCACGGGTAGACTTAGGGTCTAGGAAAGTTCTAAACCACTAATTATACTACATAAAAGTAATTAGCAAAGGAAAAGTTAGGGTTTACCTCTTGGAAGTTGAAATCCCAAGGCCAAAGTCTCCAATCCACTTGGAATCACCTCCCTTAAGCTCCAAGCCACCAAATCTAGCCTCCACACCAAGTCTAGGCTCTACACACCTAGGTTGGGGAAAAATATAGGGTTAGGTTTAGCAACCATGGAGAATAGAAGAAGAAAGAAGAGGAATAGGGTGCTTACTTGAAGTGGGAAGAAGAAAGAGTGGAGAGGAAGAAGAAGAAGAATGAAGAAGAAGAAGATGACAATGGGGGGAGTGGCTGCGGGTTTGGGTAGGGGGCTGCTGGAATGCACAGGAATGGGCTGTGGTTTGGTCGGCCAAGTGTAAAATAGGGGTTTCACCAATCTCCAAATGTCCAAAATGCCCTCCTCTCACTTGGTTTGGGTTTCGGGTTCCAAAAGCACTCAAACTAACTCCAAATCTCTCCAACTAACCCACTAAAAATATAATAAATATTCTAAAACCCAAAAATAAGTCTCACTGGGGTGTGGGTTGGGTCGGACATGGGTCCACTAGGGTCTGACATGGGTCCAAACTAGCCAAAACCCTAAAACAATCAATTAAAAAAATAATACAATCACTATTTAAATATAAATATAATTAAGTAAATACAATACACAATTTACCAAATAAAAATAAATAAAAAAACCCTATTTTCTAGAATTAGGTAGTGACAAGCCTACCCTCCTTAAAAATAATTTTGTCCTCGAAATTAAAAGACGAAACTAGGACAGGAATGCAAGAAAAGAACCATACCTCAGGGCTCGAAAAGGTATAATCATCCCAGTCGTCACCCATATCCACTTTTGGTTCATCGGGTAGAATCTCAATGGAAATACTTACAAACGAATGAGGAGTTATTCCCATTATTGGTCTGGATAAAGGTATAGATATTCTAAATACGCTCGTTCTCGAAGGCGATCTCGAAGAACTACCAGTAACGGTGGTAGCAGCAGCCGCGAGCAAAGCATCTCCAGGACTGGCAGCCGGAATTGGGGAGGTTCCTTCTCTAAAAGGCGAAGGACCTCTGATCAAAGAATCATCCCAAACAGGGGAAACAACAGGCTCACTCCTAGAAGCCCCCTTAGTGGAAACCCTTTTAGGACCTCCGGCAGTCTTCTTCTTCTTGCGGGGGGGAGGCTCTTTCAGAGTGGAAGCCTTTCGCTTATTTGAGATGACGAGAGGCTCCGCTGGCGGAGCTATTACGCCTCTCGATATTATCAACAAGAAATCATCTGTACTGGCAGTGTCTTCACCTTCATCAGAGGAGACGGATGGGATCTCTTCTCTTCTAGTGGACTTCCGAGAGGGCATCCTGAAACTTCCATGTACTTCAAAATTGTGATGGAAGGTATTGATGGACGCATAAAATTGCACGTACGAGTGAAGGATGCACAACTCTATGGAAAGAGAAGTCGCGGGCACAACAAAGAATGCTCTGGTACAACCCATGATGAAGTACCGCCATCATTTAGCTCCATCAATAAGTCCACCTTTGAACTTGAAGCTGGTGATAGTATTCCCCACGTGCAACTGGTCATACCCAAATTGTCTGGCGAACCGGCTAGGTAGATAGGGCTCCAAGTAGCAGTGGTCCTCACTTTTGTATAGCAGGTGGGAAGGTCTAATGCAGACCAACCAGTAAAAAGCTTCAGGAGAAAGAATAGTCTTCCCATGGCCTATATCCTGAAGTTTAGTCCCTTGTTGATTGATATGTACAGGGGGGACGATGCAGAAGAGCTTCCAATTATGGGCAAAATTTAATGCTCGCCGGCAATCGATGACGCTGGTCACATTCCATAGGGAATTCTTGTAATTCAACAAGAAATTATTTCTCGAACCGTCGGCAGATCCGGGGGACATCACTCTGGTGTTGTGAAGGATTAACCATCCCATCAGATATAGGAATGGTAACTCCACTCTGGGAAATCCTTCACGTTGGGTATCATCTACAAGCAGCCCATCAGTAATGGCCCTCAGGCCAGCTTGTATCCGACATACCATGGCAGGGAGCAAGCCCAATCTTGTTCCAAACACCAAACGTACTACGAGCCATAAGGTGTTGCGATGAATGTGATCCGAAGACGCGATGCCGGGCACTACCCATCGGCGTAACCAGATTGAAAGGAAGCCAGCTAATTGAGCTTCCCTTGACAGAGGCTTGCAACAATGCCTCATATAACTGTAGGCTTTAGTGCCTGTAGGATAACCCTCTATCTCCTCATCGAGAACATAATCTGAAGCCCCTGCGTCTTCAATGAGGTCATCGACCGTGTTAGCACTAAGCATGCTCAGGAGATTCAAAGGCTTATCTCTGCTATCTATAACCTTGTCCGGCTTAGCATTTCTGGCCTGGTGGAAGAAGAGGTAGGATACCCATTTATTGACATGGGCCAAATCAGAGGGCTCTTTGTAGAAGGTGGTGCACGCAAGATAATGGCTCATCAGCTCCTGGTACACTGCCACTGCCCGAGGGTTTGTATCCCTCAGCTCCCTGTTTGTGGGGACATACTCTTCATACGAAGTATCTCCCATTGGCAACATTGAAATCTCTGCTATCTCATGAAGGGCCAGGCCCAACTCCCCTAGTAGAGTGGCAAAAGTCCTAGTGAGCGAGTTATATCGCTCCATCAAAGCCAAGAACAAGTTAGGGTTGAAAGGTAGCCCAACACTGGTGGCACTCACAGTCGCAAACAAGCCAATGCTTTCCAGCTCCGTCTGAAAATGCTTTCCAGCTCCGTCTGAAAATGCTTCAGGGCCCAGGAAGTTAAACTGGCCCATCAAAGATTTCCTGGGCTAAGCCACCCACTGGTCTGAGGGTTAACCTTGGGGTATACCCCTCCCTGCCCCATGAAGTCATTACAGAAAGTCGATATTTGGACCGGCTGGATCAGTGAAGTATCTTTGCTCGGAACGCTGCCCGGCAGTAATCCTCTGAAAGGCATAACAGGGCCTGAAAGACTACTCATAAAGACTCCTCGGTTTGATACTTTCTAGTATAAGATATTCCCTGGCCGCCCATGAAGATCTGGAGTCAGAGTCTACATCATCTTCCTAGGATGTGTAGCATGGAAGAATGTCGAGACAGAGTAATCTCTGAGCATCCTTGGCAGATATATGACCGTGCCCTCAGCAGAAAATACCTAATCTTCCTTCTTGGGCTTCGGCTGGGATTGCTTGTCAATCATATCCCCGAATAAGAAAGCTGGTTTCTTATATTCAGTCCCATCTATGTATGTCAGGGGCTTTCCACTGATCATACTCAACAGCATTCGTTCTCCTTGGGACGAGATCAGAGTTCTCCTTTCTTCAGGATAATTGGCTCCAGAGATATGGAATGTCACATGGGACAAGTCCTCCAGATAATTGAATTCAGCATCCCAGCAGCAGAGCCCATCACTTCAGCTAAAAGAGGGATCTGCAAGTCCACTACAAAATACAAAAAATAAGTTGTCACTACCACATTTCCAGTTTAGGGCATTAGTGTAATTTTCCCTGTTTAATTTTAATCATGTAAATAATTAGTGTGTTGAGTTTAATAAATATTAAAGAGGTGTTCTTGATGATTAGGTTTTAGGTTAAACCCTAAAAATCCTAATAAGTTCAACCCTAGTGATCAAACCCTAGTTGGCATTCTAGGATTTAGTGAAACCCTAATTTTGCATGGTAGTTTTAGATTTAAAACCCTAGTTAGTAGTTCTACATGACTAAACATGGAGGGTTAGTTAAACCCTTGCATTTGAAACCCTAATCCTAGCCTATATATATTGAAGAAGAGCCTCCCTCAACCCATTCCTTTATAAAAAAAACCTAAACCTAGCCTCCCACTAAAGAAAAACCATTTTCCCTCCCACAAATTTTAGAATCAAACCCTAGGAATTCACTTTCCTCCTCCATCAAAGGGGAAGCAAGGAGCTTGGACCAAGAAGACTTGGAGAAGGAGAACCTCCATTGGGAAACCATCTCCCAATAGGTAAAATCCGATTTTTAACCCTTTTAATTCTTTTTTTTGTTTTGTTTGGCTATTAGGGATCCACCGAATAGTATAGATTTCAATTTCTAGAGTTCTACATGAAGACCAAGGAGATCTAGGGTTTTGGTGTACATTCGGGTCCTTTTCCCCCAAATTTCTGGAACCCTAGTCCTAGGGATTTCGTGTAGGCATGATTACACCTCCAACGTGTAAGTTTAGATCCAGTTTTAGGGTTTTGTTTGAGTTTTTCAGAGGTTCTTAGTATAGGTTCGATTTCAGCACACTAAGTGCTCGATGAAATATTTATTAAGGACTTATCTATCTAATGTATTCGAATTTATGTATATTTTAATATACAAATCTATATACATAAATATGTTTGTATTGTGTAAATAGGTTGTGCACAGTCGGGTTTGTCTGTGCTGTGTATTTGGGGAAAAATTGTAAACACCCTGATTTTCAGAATAATTTTTAATATATTTCCCCCCCCCAAATTTTTTGGTATTTTCGGGAAGACGAACCAAGGTAATTATGAGTTAAGGATTTTTAAATGCAGTGTATTGGTGTTAAAATATTATGAAAATAATATTTTATGGTGTAAAATAAAAAACCAGACATGTGGTATTTTTCGGTGAATTTATTGGACTTCGGAGACGCGTTTAGAGCCTTAAAAACTATTGGATTGATAAACCGAACCTAAACCCAAATTAAACCAAAACAACCCTATTTAAACCAAACCAAACCCAGCTTATTGGGTCGGGTCGGGTCGGGTCGGATCCGAGCCAAACCCGACCCGGACCCAAACTCGCATGGAAAACCCTAGTGGCCAAATTTTACTGTACACAGCCTATAAATTTTTGCCTCGACATCCGTGCCCAGCCCTCGGAACCCCAGGCCGCCGCAACCCTGATCCGAACCCTAACGCCGCCCGTACCCGCCGCTCGACTCCACAACCCCAACTCGGCTCCGCCACAGCGGACGACCCTATTCTCCCCACCAACGACGACTCCACCCGGCTCCCCTAGCCCGTCATGCTCGTACCCCCTACGCTCAGGCCGACGCTCAGGCCGACGATCCGTCTCTGCTCAGCCCGACGAGCTGCCCCCCCCGTCGACCAGAGCAGCTAATCTCTGGTAGTTCTCTGGCAACACCCTGAACCCGTGACCGGACAAAGCAACTCGATACGGACACGAAGTTGACGCTCGGACACATGAGAATCAGCCTTCACGGAGCCCTGTTCAGGTAACGTTTCCTCTCACCTCGTAATCCCATTTTTGATTCCGTCAGTTGCGTCGCGTAGACTGTATAACCCTCTCGGTGTCCGTGCAACCCGCTCGGTGCATCGCGTCTTGTGGTGATCACAAACCGCGATCCAAAAACAGGAAAAACAACGCCCTGTGTCACCCCGGAACTGAGTACGCCCCGCCAAACGGGACGACTTGGTCGCACGCGGTATTTACCGAAACGTGCGCATCGTTGATACGGACATGTAGGATTTTACAAAAGTTGATTTGGATGTGCATGCACACCAAAATCAACGCGTATCCGCCGACAACGCCCCGTATCCGTCCATTATGGAACATGCTGTAACTTTGTGTACATACGTCGGATCGAGACGAAACTTGTACCATCATACTCGCAGCAATACGCTGGTCCTGTGACCCAAGTTTGGTCCGATTCTGAGAATGTTGTCAAAATCGCGTATCGCGGGCCCCACAAGCTCCACTTGACGGGCGATTTTGTGATCGGCTCATTGGAATCCAATTCTGGAAGTTCCGTTGGATTCTTATCATCGTTCCTGACTTGTAGACACTAAGTTTGAGGAATTTGGAGACCTTTGACCCTGACACGCTTTTCGGTGCAAAGTGGCCCACATGTGGACCCCGCTTTGGCCCGGAAATGTCATTTTTGCCCCTGTGTCCAAATTGGACGTAAGGACAGACGTTTCTAGATATTTGACATCTTCTGAGATGGTTGGTGATGTTTATTACAGCTTTTGGAGGAGTACCCACAGGATTCACTGATACCCGGACGACTGTTGATATTCAAACCCCAGGCAAGTGTACCTTGCCAAACTCTGCAGTATTATTATATATTTTTCTTGCTTCATTTATATTGCTGTGCATGCTTAACCTAGGACCGTGTGACGTACTTAGCGTCCGATTATTAGTCGGGTGCCAACACTGTACGCGGTGTTGTGTATGGTCATCTAGAGATGGATATTCGTGACACCTTATCTTCTCGTACTTGTCTCACCAAGTACACTTTGACCCAGGACACTTGACACTGTTCATGAGACAGGATATTCCCGAGATATTTGTGGTGATTCTGTATAGGATACAGGAATTGATAGAGATACTATATTCATAGATACATATGACTTGTTGCATTAGCTATGATCTCGCTTGACATGGACATGAGACGTTATGGTCATGATATGCGTGGTTATATTGGGTGGAGAGAGACACACAGGCTACAGGCTGTTTTCTATATATATCTACTACTATTGTGAGGCCGTAGACTCTCGTAGCAGAGCTAGGCACATTACGTGTTATTACCACTATCGGCTCCCCGACACAGAGCTTGTAGTGGCTCAACCTGAGTACTCGTGCTGCTCTCACTTGGATTTTCACTTAGATGGTTACTTATTTGCCCTATTTATTTCATTATCTGCTGTACTATATTTATTTTGGCATGAGATTTCTTGTACCTTGCTATGTCCCCTGAGGACCTGGATCCGGATTATGTCCCCAGGATTTGAGGACGAGATCTATCCCGAGGTATACGGGATCGGAGCAGGAGCTGATCAAAGAGATATACCGCCATCCGAGGATGAGGTGTTAGCCGAAGACTTCTCCTGAGCATCCATGTTCATGCTCAGTATTTATTTACTTATTTCAATCATTTATTTCTGGTCTGTTGAACCATTGTATCAGATATTTATCGGGTTGTTCTCTGAAGCATTTTGTTGAGACTAGCTGATGATTTATATTCCTTATTTATTCTGTGGATCATATTTTATATCTTGTGTGGATGAGATTTGTTGTGCCATGATTGTCGTAGACTTGATTTTACAGCTTAAGTATGCCCTGATGGATCCATTAAATTGGGTTGTCCATCGGTGCGTACTGCTGGCCATTGCCACGTGTCTAGTCCTTCAGTATTTTGGGACTGGGGCATGACAAAATTTCCTGTGCACAGCCGAGTTTTGGAGAATTCACTGAGCAGAGTTGATTCCTATGTGTGACTATAGGTCTGTGAGTTGTTTGTCTGTGTATCAGTGAGGATATGTGTGTAGAGTCGTGTGTATCAGTGTGTTTATGTGTCAAGGAGCCTAGCTAAGTGCCTGTGTGTGTGTGTATGTGTGTGTGTGTGTGTGTGTGTGTGTGTATTCAGTAACTAGTGTCTGTGTATGCCTGAGTGAATGAGAACCCGTGAGTATCAGTGAACAATGTGTGAGTTTCAGTGTATTAGAGTGTCTGTGTATCAGTGACCAATGTGTGTGAGTGTCTACCAGTGTATGTGCCTGTGTGAGTTTCCTGAGTGTGTTAGTATCTGTGTGTGCAACCCGTGAGTATCAGTGAACTTGTGTCTCGGTGAGGAGTGCATGTAAGTGAGTATTCTGTGTGTGTTATGTCTGTGTATCCCTGAATATCAGTATGTGCCTATCTGTGTGTGTGAGGGAACTTAAGTGTCTGTGTGTATTAGTATGTTAGTACCTGAGTGTGTGTGTAGCACTGTGTTGGACTACCAATATATGTGTGTAGCAGTGGCCTGTATCAGTGAGCTGTGAGTGTATCACTGTGATTCAGTGTACCTGATACAGTGAGTGAATACCTGTGTGTGGCTGTAGGTCAGTGAGTTGTGTGCAGTGTATGCCTCAATGAGGAACTAGTGTATCAAAGTGTGTGTCTAAGGAGTGTGAGAACTCAGTGAGTATGAGCAGTTCAGTGTGTGTCCCAGTGTGTAAACTGTGTGTGAGCCTAAATAAGTGTCTGTGAGTGAGCCTGTGTGTGTTCCTATCAGTGTGAGCTACGTCTGAGTGTAGTTTACTATGTGTGTCAACCTGAGGAGTGTCTGTGTGTTAGATATCTGAGTATAGGACTGTATATCAGTGCATGTGAGTAGATGTGTAGGCCTGAGTGTCAGGTATCAGTGAGTTTCCTAACTGAGTGAACCTATGTATCAGTGTGTAGCAGTGTGTATTAAGTGCAGTGAACTGTGTCAGTGAGAGCCTATGTGAACTGTATGTAGGTGTGAGAACCTGTGTGAGTGAGAAATTCCCAGGTCCTAATGTGTAGCTGTGTGTGTGTAAATTGTGTGTGAACTAGTGTCTCGGTGAGGAGTGTGAATGAACCTATGTGTGTCTGTGTGAGTGAGTACTATGTAGTGAGAACTTGTGTGTGTGGGTTGTATCAATAGGATGTATCAGTAGGATTCCAGTATTAGATACTGTGGATGTATCAGTAGGATTATTAGTGTGCATTTGTTTCAATGAGAATGTTAAGTATCAGTGATGTGTCAGGGGTATCTCAGTGAGAAGTTTATCTGTGTGTGTATATAGCAGTGTGTATCAGTAGCTGTGAGCAGTGAGAACAGTGTGCAGCTGTGTGTGTATGGCTGTGGTTGAGTGCAAGGGGTAGTTAGTATAACCTAAATATCAAGGCTAGAACTAAATAGCTAGGGTTAAGAGTTGTCTCTATCTAGTACCTACAGGGACCAGAATTTACACATCTAATGAGCTTTGAAATACCTAGTATCATGGGCCTAGTGACACCAAGGTATGATTTATGCATAATAGTAAGGTAGTAGTAGTAGGTGGGTGCTAGAAGTGTCGAGTTGGCAAAGTATTAACTATTTAACCTAGTACTGACCAGTAAACCACAAAATTGATCTAGAGGCCTCGCATTTAATTAGCTAAACATGTTTGTTCCTTTATGTCAGAATCTTGACATTATATTTTATCATTAGGTCACTGTGATTTCATCTTGGACATTGATCCTCATATTTTCCTCGGGACCACAGGCGAGTACATTCTCTGATAGTTTTCGCTTTTGTTGATTACTTCTATAAATCTAGTTGTATTATATACTTGATTCTGACACTGTGGATACACGGGTTAGCACCCTAGATACCCGTCATGAGGAGTCGTGCTTGGAATCCATCGTGCTAGCTGGGGATGGGGAAATATTAATAGATTATGTGATCATATCCAACTCTACATGCATCATAGCTCACCCCACATCTCACGTCGGGTGCGGCCTGACCATTATATGCTTCATAGCTGTTATATATGATTAGCCTGACCATTACATGCATTATAGCTAACCAGATGGTTAGCCTGACCTACAAGAATCATAGCTAATCATATGTAACCAGCCTGATCTTTTCCCAAGCCAATCACATAATAAACTGATATTTTAAACACTTAGTGAGATATTTATTTTTCATTTCAGATTCACTTATTCTAGCATTCACTGTATATTGTTCTTTGCTAGATGTTCTATTGCCTATTTCATATTCTCCAGTACTCTGCATTTCCAGTATTTATTTCATCTTGTATTCCTTACACTGTTTTATAGTTTTTGTCAACATAAATGAAACTGCTATTTAATGTTTGTGCTTCGCTCCAATCCTGACTGGATAACATTTTCAGAGGACTTGGAGAATTTTTGCCCCACCCACTACGGCCTGGGACTAGAGGTAGATTTCATACCAGAAATCCCAGAGGAGTTGCCCATCCTAGAGGAGATCCTACCTGTCTGCACTTAGACTATTCTATTTCATGTATTATTGTATTAGACTGAGATTGAGTTGTATTATTATTTGTGACTTTTGAGGACATCTAGACTCAGGACTTGTGATGTACTTATTTGTGTTGACTTATGATAGAACTCTTTATTCTCATTTCTCATCGTGCCAATTACTTTCATATAGCTTGTGATTGAGTATATTTATAAAGCTGTGGATTCATATTATCATTGTCCTCCTTATGGAGTTGAGACTATTGACCGGATGTGTTATGTTTGAGACCTAGACAGCGTTCTACCGCTGATGTTGCGACGTAGGTTGGACGTACCCACGGCTCATGCCCAAATTCCGGGTGCGGGTCGTGACACATTTTTAGTAGTGGCCCATGCAGGTCTAGATTCGCATTTAGAGCGATATCGTAGTGGTGCTCGTTTAGAGTATTGCTACGAGCCTGTTTTAGGAGATAGGAATTAGGCCGAGAATATGCTCAATCACAATTAGGAAATTTTTGATTCTTATAATACTACTCTTAATGATTATTTCCTTTAGAAATTTTTACTGTCCTTCCTTGATGATATCGTGTCTATTGCCTTAATTGAATCTTTCGATCTGTCTTTAGGATGCCGTCAAGGACCAGGTCCCTGAGACTCGGAGCAGCAGCTTCAAAGAGGTCTGCCACCTCTCGCCCTGCTGGACAGACATCCGCAGCATCTCCTACATCTCCCGTATATGTGGGAGTATCTGCACTATTCGAGGGTCCTCCTCCCCCACCTGTTCAGAGGGTTCCCATAGCTACGACGGAGCCTCTTTCACCACCACCGACTCAGTTTCCAGGAGGTGTGCCCGTCGATGGGGCACAGATGTTCGCATTGATCCAGGGCATGGTCGAGGCCCAAAGGACGTCAGCAGAGGCCCCGAGGGTGCAGGCTGAGACACACCTGGCCCAGACCAAGATGATGAGGATGAGCATGGAGAAAGCTCATCAGGTGGCTCTCCAGGCTGTGGAGAAAGTTTCCCAGCAGCAGCATCCTGGCCAGTACCACCAGAGGCCGGGCACTATTATGGACTTCAAGAGGATGATGCCTCGGGAGTTCAAAGGGACAGAGGGGATACTCTACGCCGACGATTGGCTAGAGGACATCGAGAGGAACTTGCGCTTGGTGCAGCTTCCGAAGGCCCTTTAGATCGAGGCCACCGGCAGCCAGATGTTCGACATCGCCCTGACGTGGTTTCGCACGGAGCCGAGACTCTTTGACGGGGGACTCACTTGGGAGGCTTTCAGGGAGATCTTCAAGGAGAAGTTCTTTCCTGATGTTGCCCTGGGAGCCTTGGAGAGTCAATTCTATGACTTAGTCCAAGGGAGCTCGTCCGTTGATGAGTATGCCGCGGAGTTTTGCCGTCTGAGCCGCTTCACACCATCGATGATTAGAGATCCAGGAGACAGGGCCCAAAAGTTCAGAAAGGGGCCGGCAAGGGAGATCAAGTCTCGCACGTCAGGACGTCGCACTGCTACCTTCGAGGGCATATTGATGGATACCCAGATAGCCGAGGAAGACTTGAACCTCAGTCCCAAGAGGGGACGTGATACTTCAGGAGGAGCAAACAGTGGTGCGGGACCGGGCAAGCGTCCATACTTCCAACAGCAGCAGAGGCCATATCAGCAGCAGCATCAGCAGCACCAAGCACTAGCCCGAGGACAGGCCCAGCACCAGCAGAGACAGACTCAGCCCGCCATCCAGTGTGCGTACTGCGGAAAGGCATGACACACTAGAGAGATCTGCAGGAAGAGGTTGGGCACATGTTTGTCCTGCGGATCGATGACACATCAGCTGAGGGATTGTCCTACCATCCAGACTCGTCCAGGCCAGGGAGGAGCAGCCGCCCAGAGGGGACCAGCTAGGGTACCTGCCATACCAGGAGGCCAACAACAGAGGGGACCACTTCCACCGCAGCAGCAGAGGTTTGCTCAGCACCAGCAGCAGAGAGGTGCACCCCAAGGGCGAGCATATGCCATAGCAGTCGAGAAGGTCGAGCCAGCAGGAGACTTGATTACAGGTTCAGTTCTTCTCGATTGCATTCCAGCATTTATATTATTTGACTCTAGCGCTATCCATAGTTTCGTGTCTGTATCTTATGCCCTTCGACATCATTTAGAGACAGAACCATTAGCTAGGACTTGCAAGATCATGACTGGTGGAGGTATTATCCTAGTCCGTGATTATTGCAAGGACCGGAGAGTATCAGTAGGAGGCCGAGAGTTGAGCGTGTGCTTACTCGTCATGCCACTTCCGGGTTACGATATTATACTCGGAATAGACTAGTTGAGTAGGCATCATGCTACTATAGATTGTCATGGAGGCAGAGTATTATTTAGACCACTAGGAGAGCCAGAGTTTGAGGTCGCCAGAGGAGCAGCAGAGCAAAGCAGGTGTCACAACCGTATTTTCTAGAAAAGGGTATTTTGGTCATTTTATAATTAATTAATATTGTGCATGTTAAATATTTATTTATTGTATTATTTATTTATTATTAGCATGATAGATTTATTTTTTTGGACTTGTGTTAGTGGATCTAACTAGTTTAGTTTAGACTCATGGACCAACATGTATTAATTGTTAGAATTGAGCCCAACTAGAAAGCCCATTAATTAGGAGGATGATTAAATTAATTAAACCATTGGACTAGAAGCTTCCCTCCTTAATTAATTTCTTCATGAGAGGCACCAAGGGGTATTTTAGACTTTACATAGTAGCTTGAGGGAGGGGACAAGTGAGGCCTATATAAAGGGGATGAAAACTTTCTATCTCTTCATTTTTTATTCCAAATCTAGATCTAGAATTTCTCTCAACCAAATTTCATCAAATCCCTACCAAATTTCCACCTAATTACTTCCCAAATCACTATTAGAGACTAGAAGATCAAGGATCTAGAATGAGGAAGCAAGGATCTACAAAGAGGAGCAAGGATCTACAAATTGGAAGCTAATTTTACCAATTTTGGAGGTTTCATTGGGAATCCATCTCCCAATAGGTATAATTCAGTTTTGTCCCTTAAATAGCTTCTAAATCTGAGATTTAATCATGAATAATCAACCCATATGTATGTACTACCCATAGGATTTGGTTTTGTGTTCATAGGAGACCTATGGAGAAAGTTATGGTACTTTTTGTGTCAATTTTGGAGGAATTCCGAAAATGACTTTTTGTTGTGTGTCAATTGATCCTATAGATCAATTTGGCATATGTTTATGTGTTTGGGGATAGTGTCGTGTCCACAATTGGGTACGTGTAGGTCATATCCCAACAATTTGGTGATACGTGTTGTTTTGGGGGTTTTCCCTCCGACACGGGACTTTGTACATGTCGTATTTTGACACGGACACATAGATCTATATTTGACACTTTGTTTTGTTCATAAATATTATATGTGTTTTGTTTGTGTCCTTCGGGGTGCAATTGGATGTGTGGTGGACTATTGTCGCATGCGTATCATAGATCTAGTGAGATACGGTGTGATACGCTCCAATTATTATGTGTTTATGTGTAGATCTAATTAATTATGCTTTAATTCTTGAATTATAATTGTGTATGTATCTATATATATTATATATGTATTATGTATATTTATTATAGTGTTTATTTTATCATAGATCTATGTATTATATATGTATTAATAGAATATATATTATGTAGCTTTCTTCTACATGCATTAATATATATGTTATAATATATGTTAGGGATATAAATATATGTATATATTTTATATAATATATGTGTATATTTAATTAAGTAATTAGATTATTTATATATGATTATATATATATGTATGTAGATATATATTTATAAGTGGTAGCATATGTATATATAATATAGTAGATATATTTTATGTTAGGGATATAAATATATGTATATATTTTAAATAATATATGTGTATGTTTAATTAAGTAATTAGATTATTTATATATGATTATATATATATATATATGTATGTAGATATATATTTATAAGTGATAGCATATGTATATATAATATAGTAGATATATTTATATGTGGTTATATGTATAGTTATATTATATATTGTTATGTATTTATATTATTATATGATTATATATATGTATACATATATGTATAGTTATATATACATATTACTATATGTGTGTGTGTATGTTACTATGTGGTATTTTATACAATTTACTATGTATAGTGTATGTATAGTTATATATAGTTTTATATGTTTATTGTATAAATATATATTATGGGTTATATATATGTATTTAAATATATATTGTATAAATATATATATATATAGTGGGTTATATATATGTATTTATATATATATTGTATATATATATATATATATATATATATATATATATATATATATATATATATATACATATATTTTCAAAGACAACAGCGAGCCAGAAGTGTCGCAACAGCAACAACAAATACAAATAATAGCAGCTTTTCAGCGACAGTTGCAGAAAACTGTCGCTGAAATAACAGTGTATCAGCAGAGTATCAGAAGCTTCAGCGACAGTTTTTAGTGACAGTGCAGGAAACTGTCATAAAAACTGCAGTGTATCTATATACACAGTAGCTTTCTGTGATAGTGGACAGGTATTTAGCGATAGTTTGGCAGTTTTTAATATATTAGATATTAATATATATATATATATATATATATATATATATATATATATATATATATATATATATATATATATATATGGTAATTAATATATATATAAATATGTTCCTAATTGCTCTTTGTATTATAGTATACTATATATGTATATATTTAGTTATAGCATATAAATTTATTAGAATAATTAGTATACTTTAGTT
Organism: Iris macrosiphon; assembly: GCA_036927795.1. NCBI lineage: Eukaryota > Viridiplantae > Streptophyta > Magnoliopsida > Asparagales > Iridaceae > Iris > Iris macrosiphon. Next base: position 75,118,684 of record JAYESA010000015.1, on the reverse strand, counting down.
ATCAATTGTTATGAGTATTTTTTATATATTATATATTTGTAGGTATGTACGTACGTATATATGTATTAATAGTTAGTGTGTAGTTGGTAGTTAGTATTATTCTATTAGTACATACTAGAGTTATATTGGATTGATATATGTAATTATTGATGGGTAGTTAGTATATATATGAGATTTTGGCAATTATCTTGAGATATCAAGGTAAGTATCAAGATATACCAAGGTATGAGTAGTAGGTATTGACATAAGTAATAAGATAGTTGTAAACTAATTATGGGTTGGTATTAAGGTGACTAAAATAAGGTATATAGAATTATATAAATATTAAATATATAGTAATTTATAATTATTGTTGGGTAGTTACTATAAATAAGGTTTTGAATTTACCTTGAGATGCCAAGGTAAGTATCAAGGTATTGGAGGATAATCAAGATATTGGGTTTGGATATCAAGATAGAGGTTTAGTATTGCGATACCAAGTTGATTCGAAACCAAGGTATCCATTTAGCATTTGTAATTAGGATTTTATATATATAATATTATTTGATATGTACATATGTGTTATATTTATCCCTTATTTGTGTATCCTGAGATACGGTATCTTAGTATCCTAAGATGTAGCTTGTATGGCCTAGATTCATAGTGTGTGAGCCCAATATCTTTGAGTTAGACTCATGCAACATAGAAATAGGTAGTTGACCATAATTTGACTATAGTTGACCATAGTTGACTTAGAGTTGACCTAGTTTGACTTTTGACTTAGAAATGACTTTATGACCTAGAAAGTTGACTAGTTTAATTTAGTTCTCTTCCCAAAAACTTGTATTAATGCAATATTTCATATATAGGTCTGTGACACCAGTTCGGACATTATTTTTTATCATTTTCTCTGGACCACAGGCGAGTACATTCTCTGATAGTTTTCATTATTTGATTACCACTATAATTCAAGTATTTAGAAATGTTACTTATGATTCTTGACACGATGGTACACGGATTGGTATTGTTATTGGATCGTTAGTCATGGGATGTTACCTTGATTATGGAGATGGTATCGGATACTGTCCTTTTTGGTATTGGATAACATTGAATATTGTAGATTAAACATTGGATACATTGGCTAGTGACGTGTCATGATTCGATCCATCATATCAGTCGGGGCGGGGGAAATACCAATTAAATATGTGATCAAGAAACTATCGGCTAGTAGTGTAATCATTGGCTACTAACTAACCATGCAATTCACGTATGGTTGAGTTAGCTCCTTAGTGTAATCATTGAATCTCCCAGGCCGATCACATATTTAGTTAGTATCTCAAATCACATAGTTATTGTAGATTCTATTATTCAGTTCATTGATTACCTTGTTCTATTCTGACATTATAGTTCATTCATTTATTCTTGTACGCATTGATTATATTCTATTGTTAGTATTGCATATTCTCTCATTGTTCTTGATTATCAGTTATATCCTCATCGTAGATAGCATCTTCTATTCTACTGCTTTATAGTTTTTGTCAATTAATAGGAACTGCTATTGGGTTGTACTTCGCTCCATTCCTGACTGGAAAACATTTTTCAGAGCATCCGGGAGATTGGTGTCCGACATACTACGGACCTCAGCCTATAGATGGTGCAGACTTGGACCCACTAGTTCTGGAGTGACTGTCGAGAGATTTAGCCGGATTCACTAGTTAGCATAGTTAGTTCTCTTTAGCATGTTGGTACCGGATTTGTTTCCGGCATATATTTGTGTTTGGATATTATTTCTATTTGTTGTTGTTATATTTTTAACTGCTTAGTTATGTTAGACTTCTGCGATATCCTCTCGTGCCATAGAAATGTGATTGAGTATTGTGTTGAATTAAGTTGATTACTCTTCTTGGAGTTGAGATATTATTGGAGGATTATATATTTTGTGAGATAATTAGATAGTATAGTTGACCAAGACAGCGTTCTACCGCCGATGCTGCGGCGTAGGCTGGGCGTTGTTCCCGACTTGCATCCCTACACCAGGTGTGGGTCGTGACACATTTTTAGTGGTGACTCATACAGGTCAGGCTTCGCAATATTGCGATGTCGTGGTAGTGCGATGACTTAGTTGTACTACTACGAGCCTGCGATAGGATATAGGACATATGATACTAGGAAGAGAGAGGGATACTCAATCACAACTAGGAATTCCAATCTGAATTGAATCGCTAATTTTGATTCCTTCTGAATACTTTTGTCCTTCCTTGATGATATCTTATCTTGTGTCGAATTGATCTCCTTTGTTTCGATCTGTCTTCAGGATGCCGCCGAAGACTAGATCCCATCGATCGGGAGCAGTTTCTGCGAGGTCTGCCACCTCTCAATCTTCCACTCAGGCAGTAGGGTTTGTACCTCCTACGACATCAGTTCATGTAGGAGTCTCGGCTGCCTTCAGGGGTTCTCCTCCATCTGTTCCGAGGACTACTCCAGTTGCTTCGGAGGGACTTCCACCACCTCCATTTTCAGGAGATACCGCGCCGATGGTTGCACTGTTTAGAGAGATGATAGAATTACAAAGGGCACAGATAGAAGCCCAGCACAGGCAGTCAGATATGATGCGGCATGGTATGGAAAATGCCCATCAGGTAGCTATAGCAGCAGTTCAGAGAGAGGCTCCTCCACAGCCACAGGATACTCAGATCAAGCCAGGCAACATTCAAAATTTCAAGAAGCTTGAGCCTTGAGTTTTCAAGGGTACAGAAGGTATAGTCTATGCTGACGATTGGCTTGAAGATATCGAGCGACTCATGAAGGTATCCCGTCTTGCGGAGGATCTGAAGGTTGAGGCGGTAGGACTTTAACTATTCGACGTTGCCCGCACTTGGTTCAGGAATGAGCCAATTCTTACTGTTGTAGGGCAATCTTGGAAGATATTCAAGGATCTCTTTAAGAAAAAGTTCTTTGCTCGGACGAACAGATTGGAATTAGAAAGGCAATTTGAGAGCCTTACACAAGGAAGCATGTCCGTAGAGGAGTATGCCGCAGAGTTCGGGAGGCTGAGCCAATTTGCGGAGTACTTGGTGAGAGAGCCAGAAGTTCGGGCTATCCGTTTCCGCGAGGGTCTGAATTGGGAAGTCAAGATTCTCATTCCGTCTTTCTACGAGACGTATTCTGAGATACTTTCGGAGGCACGCAAGGTCGAGCGGGAGTGGAACTTGAAGCCGAAGAGGGACCGTGATATGTTTGGGGGTGACAGTAGCGGTGCGGGACCGGCAAAGAGGTCGCGGTTCCAGCAACAGCAGTTTCCAGTACAATTCGGAGCCTATCAGCAACAATATCAGATGCCAGAACCTATTGTTGCTCCAGTACAAGCTCTAGTACAACAGATACCACAGCAGCCTCAGAGACAGGTGCAACAAGCTCCTCAATGCACCTATTGCAAGAAGACTGGGCACACTTGGGAGATGTGTCGGAAGAGACTTGGAGCATGCTTACATTGTGGATCAACGGAGCATATGGTAAAGGATTGTCTCTGGACAATTCAACGTCCAGGCCAGGATGCAGATCGAGGCCAGAGAAGTGGAGTTAGGCCACTTGTAGCACCACAGATTGCTCATCACCCGCAGAGGGAGCTACCTCGGCAGGGCGGAGCATTTGCGATGATGGTCGAGGAAACCAATACTACAGGTGATGGGTTAGAGAGTCTGTTCTTTCTTTCTGTTCCTTTCATCTATTTTGATTGATTGATTCTTTAGTACCTTTTGGATGCTTGTGTTATATAGTTAGTGTAGCTATAGAATACCCTGACAGAGACAACAGTAATAAGACAGAAGACAGGTGGAGACCATGACCATGCATGTTATTCTTTGCATAGGACTGTTCTTAGTGAGATAAGACCTTATTAGACTATGATTGCTGGGGGTTTGACCTAGAAGGAGTACGATCACCTTTAAATTTCGAGGACGAAATTATTTTAAGGGGGATAGACTTGTCACTATCGTATTTTCTAGAAAAGGATATTTTGGTCATTTTATAATTAATTAAATATTGTACATGTTAAATATTTATTTATTGTATTATTTATTTATTATTAGCATGATAGATTTATTTTTTTGGACTTGTGTTAGTGGACCTAACTAGTTTAGTTTAGACTCATAGACCAACATGTATTAATTGTTAGAATTGAGCCCAACTAGAAAGCCCATTAATTAGGAGGGTGATTAAATTAATTAAACCATTGGACTAGAAGCTTCCCTCCTTAATTAATTTCTTCATAAGAGGCCCCAAGGGGTATTTTAGACTTTACATAGTAGCTTGAGGGAGGGGGCAAGTGAGGCCTATATAAAGGGATGAAAACTTTCTCTCTCTTCATTTTTCATTCCAAATCTAGATCTAGAATTTCTCTCAACAAAATTTCATCAAATCTCTACCAAATTTCCACCCAATTACTTCCCAAATCACTATTAGAGACTAGAAGATCAAGGATCTAGAAGGAGGAAGCAAGGATCTACAAAGAGGAGCAAGGATCTACAAGTTGGAAGCTAATTTCACCAATTTTGGAGGTTTCATTGGGAATCCATCTCCCAATAGGTATAATTCAGTTTTGTCCCTTAAATAGCTTCTAAATCTGATATTTAATCATGAATAATCAACCCATATATATGTACTACCCATAGGATTTGGTTTTGTGTTCATAGGAGACCTATGGAGAAAGTTATGGTGCTTTTTGTGTCAATTTTGGAGGAATTCCGAAAATAACTTTTTGTTGTGTGTGTCAATTGATCCTATAGATCAATTTGGCATATGTTTATGTGTTTAGGGATAGTGTCGTGTCCATAATTGGGTACATGTAGGTCGTATCCCAACAATTTGGTGATACGTGTTATTTTGGGGGTTTTCCCTCCGACACGGGACTTTGTACATGTCATATTTTGACACGGACACATAGATCTATATTTGACACTTTGTTTTGTTCATAAATATTATATGTGTTTTGTTTGTGTCCTTCGGGGTGCAATTGGATGTGTGGTGGACTATTGTCGCATGCATATCATAGATCTAGTGAGATACGGTGTGATACGCTCCAATTATTATGTGTTTATGTGTAGATCTAATTAATTGTGCTTTAATTCTTGAATTATAATTGTGTATGTATCTATATATATTATATATGTATTATGTATATTTATTATAGTGTTTATTTTATCATAGATCTATGTATTATATATGTATTAATAGAATATATATTATGTAGCTTTCTTCTACATGCATTAATATATATGTTATAATATATGTTAGGGATATAAATATATGTATATATTTTATATAATATATGTGTATATTTAATTAAGTAATTAGATTATTTATATATGATTATATATATATGTATGTAGATATATATTTATAAGTGGTAGCATATGTATATATAATATAGTAGATATATTTTATGTTAGGGATATAAATATATGTATATATTTTAAATAATATATGTGTATGTTTAATTAAGTAATTAGATTATTTATATATGATTATATATATATATATATGTATGTAGATATATATTTATAAGTGGTAGCATATGTATATATAATATAGTAGATATATTTATATGTGGTTATATGTATAGTTATATTATATATTGTTATGTATTTATATTATTATATGATTATATATATGTATACATATATGTATAGTTATATATACATATTACTATATGTGTGTGTGTATGTTACTATGTGGTATTTTATACAATTTACTATGTATAGTGTATGTATAGTTATATATAGTTTTATATGTTTATTGTATAAATATATATTATGGGTTATATATATGTATTTAAATATATATTGTATAAATATATATATATATAGTGGGTTATATATATGTATTTATATATATATTGTATATATATATATATATATATATATATATACATATATTTTCAAAGACAACAGCGAGCCAGAAGTGTCGCAACAGCAACAACAAATACAAATAATAGCAGCTTTTCAGCGACAGTTGCAGAAAACTGTCGCTGAAATAACAGTGTATCAGCAGAGTATCAGAAGCTTCAGCGACAGTTTTTAGTGACAGTGCAGGAAACTGTCATAAAAACTGCAGTGTATCTATATACACAGTAGCTTTCTGTGATAGTGGACAGGTATTTAGCGATAGTTTGGCAGTTTTTAATATATTAGATATTAATATATATATATATATATATATATATATATATATATATATATATATATATATATATATATATATATATATGGTAATTAATATATATATAAATATGTTCCTAATTGCTCTTTGTATTATAGTATACTATATATGTATATATTTAGTTATAGCATATAAATTTATTAGAATAATTAGTATACTTTAGTTATCAATTGTTATGAGTATTTTTTATATATTATATATTTGTAGGTATGTACGTACGTATATATGTATTAATAGTTAGTGTGTAGTTGGTAGTTAGTATTATTCTATTAGTACATACTAGAGTTATATTGGATTGATATATGTAATTATTGATGGGTAGTTAGTATATATATGAGATTTTGGCAATTATCTTGAGATATCAAGGTAAGTATCAAGATATACCAAGGTATGAGTAGTAGGTATTGACATAAGTAATAAGATAGTTGTAAACTAATTATGGGTTGGTATTAAGGTGACTAAAATAAGGTATATAGAATTATATAAATATTAAATATATAGTAATTTATAATTATTGTTGGGTAGTTACTATAAATAAGGTTTTGAATTTACCTTGAGATGCCAAGGTAAGTATCAAGGTATTGGAGGATAATCAAGATATTGGGTTTGGATATCAAGATAGAGGTTTAGTATTGCGATACCAAGTTGATTCGAAACCAAGGTATCCATTTAGCATTTGTAATTAGGATTTTATATATATAATATTGTTTGATATGTACATATGTGTTATATTTATCCCTTATTTGTGTATCCTGAGATACGGTATCTTAGTATCCTAAGATGTAGCTTGTATGGCCTAGATTCATAGTGTGTGAGCCCAATATCTTTGAGTTAGACTCATGCAACATAGAAATAGGTAGTTGACCATAATTTGACTATAGTTGACCATAGTTGACTTAGAGTTGACCTAGTTTGACTTTTGACTTAGAAATGACTTTATGACCTAGAAAGTTGACTAGTTTAATTTAGTTCTCTTCCCAAAAACTTGTATTAATGCAATATTTCATATATAGGTCTGTGACACCAGTTCGGACATTATTTTTTATCATTTTCTCTGGACCACAGGCGAGTACATTCTCTGATAGTTTTCATTATTTGATTACCACTATAATTCAAGTATTTAGAAATGTTACTTATGATTCTTGACACGATGGTACACGGATTGGTATTGTTATTGGATCGTTAGTCATGGGATGTTACCTTGATTATGGAGATGGTATCGGATACTGTCCTTTTTGGTATTGGATAACATTGAATATTGTAGATTAAACATTGGATACATTGGCTAGTGACGTGTCATGATTCGATCCATCATATCAGTCGGGGCGGGGGAAATACCAATTAAATATGTGATCAAGAAACTATCGGCTAGTAGTGTAATCATTGGCTACTAACTAACCATGCAATTCACGTATGGTTGAGTTAGCTCCTTAGTGTAATCATTGAATCTCCCAGGCCGATCACATATTTAGTTAGTATCTCAAATCACATAGTTATTGTAGATTCTATTATTCAGTTCATTGATTACCTTGTTCTATTCTGACATTATAGTTCATTCATTTATTCTTGTACGCATTGATTATATTCTATTGTTAGTATTGCATATTCTCTCATTGTTCTTGATTATCAGTTATATCCTCATCGTAGATAGCATCTTCTATTCTACTGCTTTATAGTTTTTGTCAATTAATAGGAACTGCTATTGGGTTGTACTTCGCTCCATTCCTGACTGGAAAACATTTTTCAGAGCATCCGGGAGATTGGTGTCCGACATACTACGGACCTCAGCCTATAGATGGTGCAGACTTGGACCCACTAGTTCTGGAGTGACTGTCGAGAGATTTAGCCGGATTCACTAGTTAGCATAGTTAGTTCTCTTTAGCATGTTGGTACCGGATTTGTTTCCGGCATATATTTGTGTTTGGATATTATTTCTATTTGTTGTTGTTATATTTTTAACTGCTTAGTTATGTTAGACTTCTGCGATATCCTCTCGTGCCATAGAAATGTGATTGAGTATTGTGTTGAATTAAGTTGATTACTCTTCTTGGAGTTGAGATATTATTGGAGGATTATACATTTTGTGAGATAATTAGATAGTATAGTTGACCAAGACAGCGTTCTACCGCCGATGCTGCGGCGTAGGCTGGGCGTTGTTCCCGACTTGCATCCCTACACCAGGTGTTGGGTCGTGACACATTTTTAGTGGTGACTCATACAGGTCAGGCTTCGCAATATTGCGATGTCGTGGTAGTGCGATGACTTAGTTGTACTACTACGAGCCTGCGATAGGATATAGGACATATGATACTAGGAAGAGAGAGGGATACTCAATCACAACTAGGAATTCCAATCTGAATTGAATCGCTAATTTTGATTCCTTCTGAATACTTTTGTCCTTCCTTGATGATATCTTATCTTGTGTCGAATTGATCTCCTTTGTTTCGATCTGTCTTCAGGATGCCGCCGAAGACTAGATCCCATCGATCGGGAGCAGTTTCTGCGAGGTCTGCCACCTCTCAATCTTCCACTCAGGCAGTAGGGTTTGTACCTCCTACGACATCAGTTCATGTAGGAGTCTCGGCTGCCTTCAGGGGTTCTCCTCCATCTGTTCCGAGGACTACTCCAGTTGCTTCGGAGGGACTTCCACCACCTCCATTTTCAGGAGATACCGCGCCGATGGTTGCACTGTTTAGAGAGATGATAGAATTACAAAGGGCACAGATAGAAGCCCAGCACAGGCAGTCAGATATGATGCGGCATGGTATGGAAAATGCCCATCAGGTAGCTATAGCAGCAGTTCAGAGAGAGGCTCCTCCACAGCCACAGGATACTCAGATCAAGCCAGGCAACATTCAAAATTTCAAGAAGCTTGAGCCTTGAGTTTTCAAGGGTACAGAAGGTATAGTCTATGCTGACGATTGGCTTGAAGATATCGAGCGACTCATGAAGGTATCCCGTCTTGCGGAGGATCTGAAGGTTGAGGCGGTAGGACTTTAACTATTCGACGTTGCCCGCACTTGGTTCAGGAATGAGCCAATTCTTACTGTTGCAGGGCAATCTTGGAAGATATTCAAGGATCTCTTTAAGAAAAAGTTCTTTGCTCGGACGAACAGATTGGAATTAGAAAGGCAATTTGAGAGCCTTACACAAGGAAGCATGTCCGTAGAGGAGTATGCCGCAGAGTTCGGGAGGCTGAGCCAATTTGCGGAGTACTTGGTGAGAGAGCCAGAAGTTCGGGCTATCCGTTTCCGCGAGGGTCTGAATTGGGAAGTCAAGATTCTCATTCCGTCTTTCTACGAGACGTATTCTGAGATACTTTCGGAGGCACGCAAGGTCGAGCGGGAGTGGAACTTGAAGCCGAAGAGGGACCGTGATATGTTTGGGGGTGACAGTAGCGGTGCGGGACCGGCAAAGAGGTCGCGGTTCCAGCAACAGCAGTTTCCAGTACAATTCGGAGCCTATCAGCAACAATATCAGATGCCAGAACCTATTGTTGCTCCAATACAAGCTCTAGTACAACAGATACCACAGCAGCCTCAGAGACAGGTGCAACAAGCTCCTCAATGCACCTATTGCAAGAAGACTGGGCACACTTGGGAGATGTGTCGGAAGAGACTTGGAGCATGCTTACATTGTGGATCAACGGAGCATATGGTAAAGGATTGTCTCTGGACAATTCAACGTCCAGGCCAGGATGCAGATCGAGGCCAGAGAAGTGGAGTTAGGCCACTTGTAGCACCACAGATTGCTCATCACCCGCAGAGGGAGCTACCTCGGCAGGGCGGAGCATTTGCGATGACGGTCGAGGAAACCAATACTACAGGTGATGGGTTAGAGAGTCTGTTCTTTCTTTCTGTTCCTTTCATCTATTTTGATTGATTGATTCTTTAGTACCTTTTGGATGCTTGTGTTATATAGTTAGTGTAGCTATAGAATACCCTGACAGAGACAACAGTAATAAGACAGAAGACAGGTGGAGACCATGACCATGCATGTTATTCTTTGCATAGGACTGTTCTTAGTGAGATAAGACCTTATTAGACTATGATTGCTGGGGGTTTGACCTAGAAGGAGTACGATCACCTTTAAATTTCGAGGACGAAATTATTTTAAGGGGGATAGACTTGTCACTATCGTATTTTCTAGAAAAGGATATTTTGGTCATTTTATAATTAATTAAATATTGTACATGTTAAATATTTATTTATTGTATTATTTATTTATTATTAGCATGATAGATTTATTTTTTTGGACTTGTGTTAGTGGACCTAACTAGTTTAGTTTAGACTCATAGACCAACATGTATTAATTGTTAGAATTGAGCCCAACTAGAAAGCCCATTAATTAGGAGGGTGATTAAATTAATTAAACCATTGGACTAGAAGCTTCCCTCCTTAATTAATTTCTTCATGAGAGGCCCCAAGGGGTATTTTAGACTTTACATAGTAGCTTGAGGGAGGGGGCAAGTGAGGCCTATATAAAGGGATGAAAACTTTCTCTCTCTTCATTTTTCATTCCAAATCTAGATCTAGAATTTCTCTCAACAAAATTTCATCAATCTCTACCAAATTTCCACCCAATTACTTCCCAAATCACTATTAGAGACTAGAAGATCAAGGATCTAGAAGGAGGAAGCAAGGATCTACAAAGAGGAGGCAAGGATCTACAAGTTGGAAGCTAATTTCACCAATTTTGGAGGTTTCATTGGGAATCCATCTCCCAATAGGTATAATTCAGTTTTGTCCCTTAAATAGCTTCTAAATCTGATATTTAATCATGAATAATCAACCCATATGTATGTACTACCCATAGGATTTGGTTTTGTGTTCATAGGAGACCTATGGAGAAAGTTATGGTGCTTTTTGTGTCAATTTTGGAGGAATTCCGAAAATAACTTTTTGTTGTGTGTGTCAATTGATCCTATAGATCAATTTGGCATATGTTTATGTGTTTGGGGATAGTGTCGTGTCCACAATTGGGTACATGTAGGTCGTATCCCAACAATTTGGTGATACGTGTTATTTTGGGGGTTTTCCCTCCGACACGGGACTTTGTACATGTCATATTTTGACACGGACACATAGATCTATATTTGACACTTTGTTTTGTTCATAAATATTATATGTGTTTTGTTTGTGTCCTTCGGGGTGCAATTGGATGTGTGGTGGACTATTGTCGCATGCGTATCATAGATCTAGTGAGATACGGTGTGATACGCTCCAATTATTATGTGTTTATGTGTAGATCTAATTAATTGTGCTTTAATTCTTGAATTATAATTGTGTATGTATCTATATATATTATATATGTATTATGTATATTTATTATAGTGTTTATTTTATCATAGATCTATGTATTATATATGTATTAATAGAATATATATTATGTAGCTTTCTTCTACATGCATTAATATATATGTTATAATATATGTTAGGGATATAAATATATGTATATATTTTATATAATATATGTGTATATTTAATTAAGTAATTAGATTATTTATATATGATTATATATATATGTATGTAGATATATATTTATAAGTGGTAGCATATGTATATATAATATAGTAGATATATTTTATGTTAGGGATATAAATATATGTATATATTTTAAATAATATATGTGTATGTTTAATTAAGTAATTAGATTATTTATATATGATTATATATATATATATATGTATGTAGATATATATTTATAAGTGGTATCATATGTATATATAATATAGTAGATATATTTATATGTGGTTATATGTATAGTTATATTATATATTGTTATGTATTTATATTATTATATGATTATATATATGTATACATATATGTATAGTTATATATACATATTACTATATGTGTGTGTGTATGTTACTATGTGGTATTTTATACAATTTACTATGTATAGTGTATGTATAGTTATATATAGTTTTATATGTTTATTGTATAAATATATATTATGGGTTATATATATGTATTTAAATATATATTGTATAAATATATATATATATAGTGGGTTATATATATGTATTTATATATATATTGTATATATATATATATATATATATATATATATATATATATATATATATACATATATTTTCAAAGACAACAGCGAGCCAGAAGTGTCGCAACAGCAACAACAAATACAAATAATAGCAGCTTTTTCAGCGACAGTTGCAGAAAACTGTCGCTGAAATAACAGTGTATCAGCAGAGTATCAGAAGCTTCAGCGACAGTTTTTAGTGACAGTGCAGGAAACTGTCATAAAAACTGCAGTGTATCTATATACACAGTAGCTTTCTGTGATAGTGGACAGGTATTTAGCGATAGTTTGGCAGTTTTTAATATATTAGATATTAATATATATATATATATATATATATATATATATATATATATATATATATATATATATATATATATATATATGGTAATTAATATATATATAAATATGTTCCTAATTGCTCTTTGTATTATAGTATACTATATATGTATATATTTAGTTATAGCATATAAATTTATTAGAATAATTAGTATACTTTAGTTATCAATTGTTATGAGTATTTTTTATATATTATATATTTGTAGGTATGTACGTACGTATATATGTATTAATAGTTAGTGTGTAGTTGGTAGTTAGTATTATTCTATTAGTACATACTAGAGGTATATTGGATTGATATATGTAATTATTGATGGGTAGTTAGTATATATATGAGATTTTGGCAATTACCTTGAGATATCAAGGTAAGTATCAAGATATACCAAGGTATGAGTAGTAGGTATTGACATAAGTAATAAGATAGTTGTAAACTAATTATGGGTTGGTATTAAGGTGACTAAAATAAGGTATATAGAATTATATAAATATTAAATATATAGTAATTTATAATTATTGTTGGGTAGTTACTATAAATAAGGTTTTGAATTTACCTTGAGATGCCAAGGTAAGTATCAAGGTATTGGAGGATAATCAAGATATTGGGTTTGGATATCAAGATAGAGGTTTAGTATTGCGATACCAAGTTGATTCGAAACCAAGGTATCCATTTAGCATTTGTAATTAGGATTTTATATATATAATATTATTTGATATGTACATATGTGTTATATTTATCCCTTATTTGTGTATCCTGAGATACGGTATCTTAGTATCCTAAGATGTAGCTTGTATGGCCTAGATTCATAGTGTGTGAGCCCAATATCTTTGAGTTAGACTCATGCAACATAGAAATAGGTAGTTGACCATAATTTGACTATAGTTGACCATAGTTGACTTAGAGTTGACCTAGTTTGACTTTTGACTTAGAAATGACTTTATGACCTAGAAAGTTGACTAGTTTAATTTAGTTCTCTTCCCAAAAACTTGTATTAATGCAATATTTCATATATAGGTCTGTGACACCAGTTCGGACATTATTTTTTATCATTTTCTCTGGACCACAGGCGAGTACATTCTCTGATAGTTTTCATTATTTGATTACCACTATAATTCAAGTATTTAGAAATGTTACTTATGATTCTTGACACGATGGTACACGGATTGGTATTGTTATTGGATCGTTAGTCATGGGATGTTACCTTGATTATGGAGATGGTATCGGATACTGTCCTTTTTGGTATTGGATAACATTGAATATTGTAGATTAAACATTGGATACATTGGCTAGTGACGTGTCATGATTCGATCCATCATATCAGTCGGGGCGGGGGAAATACCAATTAAATATGTGATCAAGAAACTATCGGCTAGTAGTGTAATCATTGGCTACTAACTAACCATGCAATTCACGTATGGTTGAGTTAGCTCCTTAGTGTAATCATTGAATCTCCCAGGCCGATCACATATTTAGTTAGTATCTCAAATCACATAGTTATTGTAGATTCTATTATTCAGTTCATTGATTACCTTGTTCTATTCTGACATTATAGTTCATTCATTTATTCTTGTACGCATTGATTATATTCTATTGTTAGTATTGCATATTCTCTCATTGTTCTTGATTATCAGTTATATCCTCATCGTAGATAGCATCTTCTATTCTACTGCTTTATAGTTTTTGTCAATTAATAGGAACTGCTATTGGGTTGTACTTCGCTCCATTCCTGACTGGAAAACATTTTTCAGAGCATCCGGGAGATTGGTGTCCGACATACTACGGACCTCAGCCTATAGATGGTGCAGACTTGGACCCACTAGTTCTGGAGTGACTGTCGAGAGATTTAGCCGGATTCACTAGTTAGCATAGTTAGTTCTCTTTAGCATGTTGGTACCGGATTTGTTTCCGGCATATATTTGTGTTTGGATATTATTTCTATTTGTTGTTGTTATATTTTTAACTGCTTAGTTATGTTAGACTTCTGCGATATCCTCTCGTGCCATAGAAATGTGATTGAGTATTGTGTTGAATTAAGTTGATTACTCTTCTTGGAGTTGAGATATTATTGGAGGATTATACATTTTGTGAGATAATTAGATAGTATAGTTGACCAAGACAGCGTTCTACCGCCGATGCTGCGGCGTAGGCTGGGCGTTGTTCCCGACTTGCATCCCTACACCAGGTATGGGTCGTGACACATTTTTAGTGGTGACTCATACAGGTCAGGCTTCGCAATATTGCGATGTCGTGGTAGTGCGATGACTTAGTTGTACTACTACGAGCCTGCGATAGGATATAGGACATATGATACTAGGAAGAGAGAGGGATACTCAATCACAACTAGGAATTCCAATCTGAATTGAATCGCTAATTTTGATTCCTTCTGAATACTTTTGTCCTTCCTTGATGATATCTTATCTTGTGTCGAATTGATCTCCTTTGTTTCGATCTGTCTTCAGGATGCCGCCGAAGACTAGATCCCATCGATCGGGAGCAGTTTCTGCGAGGTCTGCCACCTCTCAATCTTCCACTCAGGCAGTAGGGTTTGTACCTCCTACGACATCAGTTCATGTAGGAGTCTCGGCTGCCTTCAGGGGTTCTCCTCCATCTGTTCCGAGGACTACTCCAGTTGCTTCGGAGGGACTTCCACCACCTCCATTTTCAGGAGATACCGCGCCGATGGTTGCACTGTTTAGAGAGATGATAGAATTACAAAGGGCACAGATAGAAGCCCAGCACAGGCAGTCAGATATGATGCGGCATGGTATGGAAAATGCCCATCAGGTAGCTATAGCAGCAGTTCAGAGAGAGGCTCCTCCACAGCCACAGGATACTCAGATCAAGCCAGGCAACATTCAAAATTTCAAGAAGCTTGAGCCTTGAGTTTTCAAGGGTACAGAAGGTATAGTCTATGCTGACGATTGGCTTGAAGATATCGAGCGACTCATGAAGGTATCCCGTCTTGCGGAGGATCTGAAGGTTGAGGCGGTAGGACTTTAACTATTCGACGTTGCCCGCACTTGGTTCAGGAATGAGCCAATTCTTACTGTTGCAGGGCAATCTTGGAAGATATTCAAGGATCTCTTTAAGAAAAAGTTCTTTGCTCGGACGAACAGATTGGAATTAGAAAGGCAATTTGAGAGCCTTACACAAGGAAGCATGTCCGTAGAGGAGTATGCCGCAGAGTTCGGGAGGCTGAGCCAATTTGCGGAGTACTTGGTGAGAGAGCCAGAAGTTCGGGCTATCCGTTTCCGCGAGGGTCTGAATTGGGAAGTCAAGATTCTCATTCCGTCTTTCTACGAGACGTATTCTGAGATACTTTCGGAGGCACGCAAGGTCGAGCGGGAGTGGAACTTGAAGCCGAAGAGGGACCGTGATATGTTTGGGGGTGACAGTAGCGGTGCGGGACCGGCAAAGAGGTCGCGGTTCCAGCAACAGCAGTTTCCAGTACAATTCGGAGCCTATCAGCAACAATATCAGATGCCAGAACCTATTGTTGCTCCAATACAAGCTCTAGTACAACAGATACCACAGCAGCCTCAGAGACAGGTGCAACAAGCTCCTCAATGCACCTATTGCAAGAAGACTGGGCACACTTGGGAGATGTGTCGGAAGAGACTTGGAGCATGCTTACATTGTGGATCAACGGAGCATATGGTAAAGGATTGTCTCTGGACAATTCAACGTCCAGGCCAGGATGCAGATCGAGGCCAGAGAAGTGGAGTTAGGCCACTTGTAGCACCACAGATTGCTCATCACCCGCAGATGGAGCTACCTCGGCAGGGCGGAGCATTTGCGATGACGGTCGAGGAAACCAATACTACAGGTGATGGGTTAGAGAGTCTGTTCTTTCTTTCTGTTCCTTTCATCTATTTTGATTGATTGATTCTTTAGTACCTTTTGGATGCTTGTGTTATATAGTTAGTGTAGCTATAGAATACCCTGACAGAGACAACAGTAATAAGACAGAAGACAGGTGGAGACCATGACCATGCATGTTATTCTTTGCATAGGACTGTTCTTAGTGAGATAAGACCTTATTAGACTATGATTGCTGGGGGTTTGACCTAGAAGGAGTACGATCACCTTTAAATTTCGAGGACGAAATTATTTTAAGGGGGATAGACTTGTCACTATCGTATTTTCTAGAAAAGGATATTTTGGTCATTTTATAATTAATTAAATATTGTACATGTTAAATATTTATTTATTGTATTATTTATTTATTATTAGCATGATAGATTTATTTTTTTGGACTTGTGTTAGTGGACCTAACTAGTTTAGTTTAGACTCATAGACCAACATGTATTAATTGTTAGAATTGAGCCCAACTAGAAAGCCCATTAATTAGGAGGGTGATTAAATTAATTAAACCATTGGACTAGAAGCTTCCCTCCTTAATTAATTTCTTCATGAGAGGACCCCAAGGGGTATTTTAGACTTTACATAGTAGCTTGAGGGAGGGGGCAAGTGAGGCCTATATAAAGGGATGAAAACTTTCTCTCTCTTCATTTTTCATTCCAAATCTAGATCTAGAATTTCTCTCAACAAAATTTCATCAAATCTCTACAAATTTCCACCCAATTACTTCCCAAATCACTATTAGAGACTAGAAGATCAAGGATCTAGAAGGAGGAAGCAAGGATCTACAAAGAGGAGCAAGGATCTACAAGTTGGAAGCTAATTTCACCAATTTTGGAGGTTTCATTGGGAATCCATCTCCCAATAGGTATAATTCAGTTTTGTCCCTTAAATAGCTTCTAAATCTGATATTTAATCATGAATAATCAACCCATATGTATGTACTACCCATAGGATTTGGTTTTGTGTTCATAGGAGACCTATGGAGAAAGTTATGGTGCTTTTGTGTCAATTTTGGAGGAATTCCGAAAATAACTTTTTGTTGTGTGTGTCAATTGATCCTATAGATCAATTTGGCATATGTTTATGTGTTTGGGATAGTGTCGTGTCCACAATTGGGTACATGTAGGTCGTATCCCAACAATTTGGTGATACGTGTTATTTTGGGGGTTTTCCCTCCGACACGGGACTTTGTACATGTCATATTTTGACACGGACACATAGATCTATATTTGACACTTTGTTTTGTTCATAAATATTATATGTGTTTTGTTTGTGTCCTTCGGGGTGCAATTGGATGTGTGGTGGACTATTGTCGCATGCGTATCATAGATCTAGTGAGATACGGTGTGATACGCTCCAATTATTATGTGTTTATGTGTAGATCTAATTAATTGTGCTTTAATTCTTGAATTATAATTGTGTATGTATCTATATATATTATATATGTATTATGTATATTTATTATAGTGTTTATTTTATCATAGATCTATGTATTATATATGTATTAATAGAATATATATTATGTAGCTTTCTTCTACATGCATTAATATATATGTTATAATATATGTTAGGGATATAAATATATGTATATATTTTATATAATATATGTGTATATTTAATTAAGTAATTAGATTATTTATATATGATTATATAT